>VYZR01109856.1:6572-26786 GCA_013400675.1 Oxylabes madagascariensis | reverse complement strand
ACTTTAAGAGGAAAAGACCCCTAATTAGGGGATTTATGGAATAGAAATTCCATCAGTTATCCTAAAAATGCCAGTCACAGCTAACAGATATATCTGCATTTTACAAGCATTTTGAAACTGAGGAAAAATACAATTTCTCTAAAAAATAGAGAAATCCCTACTATACGGCACAGAGTACATGGAAGCAAAAGTACCAGAACACTCTTTTATGATGCCAGATAAATTGAAGGCAAGAACAACTCTGCCCTTACTTAGCATTTACAGGCCATTCACACAAAAATCCTCACTCATATATCCATCTTTCAGGAACATAGATATTCAGTGCATAACATGAACATAACATTGAAATGTTTTCATCTTTTACTTGGGTAAATCCCTGATTTTTCTCCTATTAGCAGTCCCCATGGTAACTAACATTAGTGAAGGAGGGAGAAATCCAATGCCAGAGGAACTCAATATTTTCACATAAATGGCAAATGAGATGAAGAGGAGACAGAGAAGTTTCATTCAGCGCTCTTTAGGAGAGACAGCATAGCTTACTGCCATTGAATGTAAGTTTGTCAGGGGAATTTAACAGGGGAAAAAGCCTGGTACAGAAGCCTGGTACGTAGCTGCATAGCCAGTCAAGAACCTGGCGCAAGGTCTCTTCCCAAACACACTCGGTGGAACTTTGCCTGAAGGAGCCTCCAGTTTCATTCCCATTCCCCCAGGCTGCAGCACCCTGTTACAGTCAGGTTTTGTGGGTCTTTGATACTGCCTTAGCCCTAGTTTTGAAATGCAACAGATGACATTATACAAGTATCATTTAAAAGTAAACCATAATAATTGCCTTAGAATATAAGACACTTGTGTAATACGTTTCTACGACGAGTCCTGTTGTGAAAGCCAGTGTTGGTGATGGCCTTCACTGCAGAGCCTAGTTATTCCTACCAGAAAGTTCATTTCTGTCTCAGGTGCTTGAAGCAAGGAAAAAGACTGTGCAGAAGTGGACAGGGTTTGACTGGGTTGCAATTGAATGTAGGAGCAAGTGAATCCCAGGGCACAGGTCCATGAAAAAAGCCACATGCTCATTTTTGAATCAATGTATTTTTCAAGCACCAACAGAGAGCAAAAGACATCTCCAGGATGCTTCATGGAGATCTTGCTTCCCGACCATTTCAGCCTCATGTTAACACACAGGGCACCTGATACGAATTGGCTGATAAAAAGACAACAAAAACCTAACAGCCAAGCCAACTGAATAGCAGAGAATCTCCAAGTACCCTGTCAGAGAGCTGTGGCTCAGTAGCTGTGGAGGTCATCCAGTGATTCAGTCAATGGTTGTTTCATGTGTCAAAACAGAAAATGCTAACAGGGACCTATAAATAAGGCATCTGAGAAGGGCTTTGCCACAGGCATTTTCCTGCCTTGCTGTATGAACTTCAAGATCTGCAAGAATTTGGAGAAGGTTATCACACAGACACTTTCATCCCAAACAACTTGTTTTTTTCAGGAGCAGGCACCTACCATAATTAAGCTGACAGCCTATTGCTAACACTTAATTTATCTAATAACACTATTGTCTATCCAACATATTCTGCACTAAATTCAGCTAGAAGTCTGGAATACAGGTAGTCTTGCAAAATCTGCAATAACTCTGGCTGTGGTGGGAACTACAGCCTCATTTATTTAGCAGTCATTGACTCAATATATAGCTCACATTACTTCAGTGCAGATATTTAAGTCTAAAGCAGTGTTTTTGTGATGGAAAAAAAAAAAAAGGCACTGAACAGCACACTGAACATTTTCCAACATGGCTAGAAAATGCAGCACCACATTTAAGACAGAAACAGGATTTAATATGGAAATTTAATCAAGAAAAGGTAAAAGCTCATAACAAGGTGATACAAGCACCATATCATTTCTTGTGGACTAAGCTGGCAGAAGTTGCTGCAGAGGTTTAAGCACACCTCACCCATTCATGTGTCTGAATGGGATGAAATAGGTACAGAATGTATAACTTGTTCCTGTATTTGGCTGTCTGCGCTCTCTCTTCTGAAGGGGGAGTCTTCAGTGCATCCCAAGGTCAACATACAGCAAGTTCTGGATATGCAGCAGTCCTCCTGCAAAATCACTATCTTTGTTTCCTACATATTCACCTGCATACCCACATATCCCTCTCTCCCCATCCCTCTTGGATCCCAGGAGTGGCTTGCTGCTCTGCACTCTTATAGAATAGGCTGAGCCCCATATCCTGCAGCAGCCCCTTGCTCTCTTTATATTGAAATCTGAACACTTGCGCCTGGTTCCCTTCTCACACAGGCAGAAGCAAGCCTTGCATGGGAGCAGATCTGGTTAAATCACACAGAATGGCATTCTCAGCAGGAGGGATTATTGCCTGGAATTGTAATGGGTCACCCAGAAGACAGCATCACAAAGTGCCAGTTCAGTGGTTTTATGAATGCAATTTACAAAGTTCCCTGACTTCTTGCTTTTTCTAAGGCATGCTGTAAAACACTGCTGTATATTTCAATGCACACACTGAAAGAAGAGGTCCATTTCTTTCCTACAGCACTGTCTGAACAGCATAAGATTCTTGAGGACTGAAAGAATTCATTCACAGAAGGATTGTAATGGGTGCTAATCAAAGCAAAACACCAGAATGGAAACATTTGCTTGTCTGAAATCATTGAATGAGCATCATGTTATAACACACGAATGACCTGGGATATTTTCCCTCTCAATCAAAAAAAAAAAACAAACAAAACAAAACAAAAAAAAAACAACAGGAGACTTCAGTGCTAAAGAGCTGACTGAACTGTTTCTCAAATGAATTTAAATCATATTTAATAATGAATGTTAGAGAGGGAAATGCACTGACATGTCTCTTGTATGGCAAAGCTAAAATAGGTTCTACAGAAGAAGATCCTTCCATTGAGAAATAAGGTTGTGTAGAGGGAAATATCTTATGTTGAAATGATGCTGTTCAAAGTGAGGGGAGGTCTTGCATATTTTTAGAAGGTAGGGAACTAAACTCCCTGTCGCAAAGAACGTAAGCAACACAAATAATTTTCATTTCCCTGAGCTCAGACATTTTGATGCCAGCTGTGATCTCTGTAAGAATCTCAGCCACAGAATTCACGTCAAATGCTACTTTGCTATCCCGAGTTGCTGTAATTTAATTTCTGCTGCCTCTGACTGCCATCCTCCTCCCTCACCCCCCAAGAGAGAAACAGTCAGAAGGGCTGATTCATGGAAAACAAGTGATCAAAACTCTCCCACTCTCCACAGAAGTTCCACACCAATTTGGCTTCTGTACTTCCATCTTGCTGTTAATCAACATGCTCACTCCATCTTGGCCCTTCCAGGAGCAACCTGGGTGCTTGTGCTCTCTGTACAACCTGTTTTCGGCATACTTTGGGGTGCAATGATACGAGTCCCTTCCTTTGGCAGCTATTTTAGTTTGCCTTTGGATAAAGAATATGATTGATTTCCATTTATAAGAGAAACTAAAAGTCACTACCTGTCAAGGTCTATTATCTGTCTGTCATACTTGGCTCTACTGAGGAATCTTAATAAATAAGCACTGATTCCTCCCTGGTTACTGAAACCATTGATCGAACCTAGCAATAAGTAAGGCATCAAGGTTAACGCTCACTCCAAAACAACAGCATCTGCCGAGCGGGTCACACTCCTGATGAACATTACCACTGCAGCGTGAAGACTGAACAGATGCAGCCATCCATCTACAGCAGAGCCCTTTTTCCAGTCAAAACCACTCTGCTGAATCTTATGTGGGCCTGCCTTCAGTGTAGCTGTGCAGCAAATGGACCGAGCAGGGAATAAAGCCCCTTCCCAGCCCATGCGCCCTTCACGAGAAGCTGCCTTACTGGGAGAACAGTGGCCAGTCTGACCGGCCACTCCAACCCCAAGGGCAAAGGCTGCCTGCAACAGCCCCAGAGGGATTTTACTGGTGAATTTAACATTCAGGACAGAGACAAGATTTTTCACGGCCTTCAGGAGTGCGAAAATTTTTTCTGGTTATTCTATGCCCAGCTGTCTTCTCATCCTCCCCTGAGCTCTTGCCCTTGTGCAGGATGCAGCAAAGAGCACAACACTCACTTCTTCCAGCAAACAAGCCAAATCTCATAGGGATATCCCATTCACTTCCAGAAGTGAGAAACCCTGACAAAAGAGAAAAACAAATATATTAAGACTCTGATCTTTCCATTTGCCTTTCTGCAAGCTTGTTTTGTCTTCTACAGCCTTCATCAGCAGAGAGGTGCAGCTGCAGCCAGCCATTCCCAAGGCTGCTCAGGTGACCAGCACCTCAGATCTTCTCATCCACGCTCTGCAACACACATCATAACTCATCCAGGCACGCAGCGGGGGTGGCTGAGGCACAGATGTGGTTTTCTGCCTGCTGCAGGGTACAGATTGCCTGTGCTTCCTGCTCACAGAAGTCCCATTCCTGTCTCATCCTTCAACTGGAAATACCCCATCTGAGTTGTGAGACACTCTCCTATGGCTTTTTAAGAGTCTGCTTAAAACTGCTGGCTCCAACAGAGGTTCCCTGTGGCTCACAGATTAAAAGGTGGGTTTTTTTCAAAAGCAGAACTAAATGGGTGAACATATTTGGAAGCAATTTTTCCACACAAAACTTCCAGGTCATGGTGACAGGAATAGAAGCTTCACTACATTTTCTCACAACATGAAGCCCTGAGGCAAGTTTAATACCTCCCAATGGAAGACAGAAACATGTTGACTCACTGCTCTGTCTTCTCCTAGTAAGAGAGACAGAAAGAATGGGTGGGCACATGCTTGTCAATAAAGGTAAAAAATTGCCATGGGAGTAAAACAATGCATACAGGAGACCAGACAGCAGCCTTTTATCTGTTTAACTCCTTCTGCTCAGACAGACATACAGCAAACACCTAAATTATTCCCAGTTACCACCAATGTAAAGCTCTCTCCAAATTCACTAAGTAATTACATTAAATCCTCCTTTACTTAGCCCAGGCAACACTGAGGGAAGCAGTGCGCTTAAAGAGGGAACAGGACTGTGCAAGCACAGGGAACAAGAAATGCCTTCCTAATAGGCTTATTGGCTTTGGAGAACAGAATACAACAGGTGGAGGTAGAAGAGATGAAGAATAAAATATTTAAAGGCTAGAATCAAAAAAAAAAAGCACCAAGGGGTACTCAGAAAGCAAACACTGGAAGGTATTTCTAATTCTTGCCGAGATTTTCATCGAGCACTGAAGCAATTGTGCTCTTCAGTGATTATTGTGTCAAGTATCAGGTTGTTATTGCAGACTAGGAATAAAAGTGTCATGCAGACAATCTCTAAGATTTTGAATTGGGTAAAATGGATGAGCAGAAAAGTATCAGCGGCACTATTCAAAGAAAATATCACATCAAAGAGAACACAAAATAGAGCACAGAGGAAGGGAATGCAGTTCAGAAAAGGTTTTTAATTTAAAATTAAGAAGTCAGAACAACATGGGACCGGAAGAAAATGAAGTCTCAGAATAATTTTGTCCCACAGCAGGATCACCTTGTACCTCTATCTTTTCCAGGACAGATTTGGTTAACCTGCCCTAACCACTTGTAGTGATGAGGCATCACCAACACTGCCACTCTATAATCTATTCTAGTGCTTTGTTTTTAGAAAGATTTTCCTGTGTCTTATTTGAATCATCTCTGCTTCACATCCAGTAGAGTCATAACCACTACCCCTTGCCCCAGCTACCATAACCATGGAAATATTTTATTTCCCTCCTCCTCCTCCTCTCAAGAGTCTTTCATGTATTCAAAGACTGCTTCCTTGTTCCCCTGGACCCCTTTGCTTCAGATTAACCAATCTCATTATTTCATCCAGCGGGTGTTGCCTGCTAGCTCTCTAATCATTCTCACAGTTTCTGCACATTCATCCTTCCAGGCAGCCCTCATTTTTCTTCATTCTTGCCACCCAAAATCAGGTGCAAGGCTCTTGCTCTGGCCTATTCAGAAATAGCAACCGCAAGGTATCTGGTTGATTTCGGGGTTTTCACCTCCCTTCCCCCACCGGCTGCAACATTGGCCTTCTGCACATGGAGCTGCTGATCCAGTTCATCCTGTGCTTCTCTGTAAGTCCCAGATCCTCTTGTGGCAGGCTGCTGCCTTGGCACTCACCTCCCTTCTCATGGCTCCATTGACTGGTGCACACACTGGCAGACTGCCTCAGGGCAAATATTGACTGCTTCCATTTATTAACTACCTACAGGTAGTACCTTGAACTTGTTCCTATTGAAGTCTCCCTTTATTTCCCAGAAATTCTTTCAAGTTATCAAAATGCTTTGGGATCCTAAAAGGAGGAAAAACCCAATATATACTACCCAAGTCCCCACTTGATCCATCCTATCACTTGAACTACAAACCTTTGACGCCACCTGAGAAAATGATTTGACACCTCAACAATTTCATTTTGACCATTTTTCTGTAGTTTACTTATAAGGACATGTGAAAGAGTGTCAAATGCCAGCTCCTGCTGATTCTTCCTTACCTGCCAATGGGTTGCTATTTTAGAAGAAAAAAAAAAAGGAAAAAGAAAAAAAGGGGGTGGTTTAACACTTTGTTCTTAATGAATTTGTAACAGTAATCTTTATTTTGTTATCTCAAGGGTGCCTACAAAATATCACACAATTATTTGTTTCAGAATTTATCAGAGAACTGAAGTGACAGACTAAAAATAACTCACCTGCTTCCCCTTTTTTAATTATCAGTATCACACTTGTAATTTTCTCCTTGTCCAAGACCCTGACTGCTCTGTCACCTCCTCTTCTCATCCAGAGGATCACAGACTGCATCATTTCATTATCACCATCATATTAATTGCTCTCTAGCATAAACTTTTCAACTCCTCCTTCTAGTAAGAAATAAATCTTTAAGTACTTTTCTTCCCAGTTGCTTTTATCACCTGGTATCACAACTCTCCACTAGTACACTAAGAATTGGATGAACCATCTGTGTTCTGTCACGTTTGTTTTCAGTAAATGCCCGAGTAATTAAACCCCCGTTAACAACACATGCTGCCCTGAGGGATTCTGTAAGTTCATTTTTTCTGGGACATCTCTGCCAATCCTTAACAACCAGCAAACTACATTTGGTGATTTGTCAGACTGGACAAACAGTCTGATGTAAGTTCTCAGGGATCAGATATAGTTTTTCTTCTGTCCAGTGCTCAGACAAAATTGGAGAAAGAGAGAATAAACATTTACCTGCATAATGAGCAGGTAGACTCCAAGAGGAGAAAGACTGCAAGGCCATAGCAGTAGCCCACAGTGGCTCTTCACTTTGCCCTGCATCATAAAATTCATTCTGTTTACAAAGATTTACAAGGGTTTAAAATCTTGTGTCTGAGAGCACAAGAATCACCCTGTTGAGTTAGAGCTCCATCAAGGCATTCTGAACATGAAAAATCTAAGCTGCAGTGCACCAATTAGAACTTTTTTTCTAAGTTCTTTGGTGCATGTACAAAACTTGAGCAGAGCAGCAAGGCAGGATCTCACTGCAGTAATTAAGACTTTCCAAGCCAGCTCTGTTCATCCACGCTTTCAGTGACCTTCTTTTTTTCCAATACTAACTGGCCAAGGGTGGAAATCAGATCCACCATATGTCCCTTGATCCTCTCCAGCCCCCTATGTAGGGGTCATAGGTAGGAATTACAAGGGAGATCCACCAGTCTGGTGCCATGGCAGGTACTCGGAACACTGTGTCACACAGGCAGAAGAGAAGTAACTTCACCTTGGAGATCCTTCAGAATCTAGAAGGTTAGATGCCATCTAGTCTTAGGAACTTCTTAACCTACCTCCCTAGTCAAACCTCATCTGGATCCTTTGACCTTCCTGCTGTGAAAAAAATAATTTGGTTTAGGAATCTCCCCAGCAGCAAATACAGTGAGGTTCTTGGATATGATGCACTGAGACCATCTTTCACCTTTGGCCAGCAAGTGGTCCCATTGATCCCATGTCTGGTTTCCTAGTTCTTATACATTTGAAGAACTTGTCACTAACAGCTCAAGCATCATTAAGCAAGGCTCTCTTCAAGTTTTAGGGTTTCTTTATCTGCCCTCCTAATTTCTTGTTTACTTGCCATAATTTATGTACTCTCCAAATTTGCTCTATTTTCCCATTTTTTAAAATATCAATCCACTCTTTGTGATTGCCTCAACCTCTTTATTAAGCCTTGAAGGAATTTCACTGGATTTATGTTTTCTTTCTAATTGAAATGCAAAATTTACCTCAACTTCTAATACTGTAATTTTTAGAAGCTTCAATTTTCTCACTTCCTAGACTAGTGTTTTCAAGGTTGTTTTATTTTCTTTTTTTATAAATTGCTGCATTTCCACAGAGTGCCCTGTCTTGGAATTGAATATTCATGTTCTGAATTCACTTGTCTTGCTTTTGCTGAAATCTAATCATGTTGAAACAGCTACCTCCTGAAGTAGGTCTCATTAACCTTTTGGGTCCAAACAGAGATCAGTATCTTCTCCTACAAGTTGTTCTACACAGCAGGAAACCTCCACACCTTGCCGTTGCATCAATCCAGAGGAACAGCACAACTACGCCCTTTGCTCTGCTTTGCTATCTTAGTTGGAAAAGACAGGTGTCTGCTAGGGAGGGCAGGACCTCACTTGGAATGGAGAAATCAAACCCCCACCCTCCAAATTATTAAAATTTTGAATATTAAGTGGGCTCTCAGGCAAAGATATGGGGATAGGAATAACAGCTCTTTAGTAGTATGTACAACAAGGCAAACAAACAACAACTACAGTATTCATGATAAACAGTCTCAGGAACCTCGAGGGGCTTTGTTTCACAAAGCCCGGGCAATCTGATCTCTTGGGACTCTGAGAGCACCAAGCTGAAACGGTGGAAAATCTTAGGCTGGTGGATGAGATGTATCAGAAGCTCCACCAGTGGTAGCTGGAACGGCAGGGATGTCCCTGCAGGGCAGGGCAGTGCGGGGATACAGCGAAGCAAAAAGCCCCAAAGCAGTGCTGAAGAAAGCGGTGGCAGTGGGACAGGGCCGGCCCAGCAGGGCAGGAGGAGGCGAGCTCAGAATTCCTGGGCACACGAGCAGATGATGGTAGATTTCTCAGGAACTGACCCGTTGGGACAGTGAAAACTCCTCCTGCAGCCAACAGCAGCCTGACCGTCCTCTCTCTGATGTGGAGAGCAAGAGAGCGAAGCTGCCTCCAGCCCTGTCCTTTACCTACCCCCAAAACTCGAGATATCTTTTTTCCCTTGGAGGGAAAACTCTCAGAGACCAAAGAAGGGTGTAGCCCGGTGCTACACTCTGCTTTGGCCCTTTCTTTGTTTTGGTCAAGCACCCGTAAGTACCCAGAAGTTAGTCTTCTAGCAACTTATGGGGAAAAATTCTATAAGTAAAAAATAAACAAATCTTACCCCCAACATTTGCAACTGCAGCTCCTCTCACCTCACATTGCCCAGTCCTGTTATGATGATCAGTCCCTGTCCTTAATCAGGGGCTTGTCAGTACCATGCCACCATTAACTAGGGGTTCCATTGCCCTCCTCTTTTTCTTGGAACATTTTTGTGCCATTACACTTCATATTATCCTTCAAATACAACGTCACTCCCCCACCAATATGTCCTGCTTTCTTTTCCTGTGAGATTGGTAGCCTGGCAACACCATATCTCACTGATCCTACTCCTCCCACCATGTCCCTGAGATGACTGCTCTGCCAGGGTTCCCATTTGAGTTCAGGAATGCTCATTCTCCCATCCTCATTTTTAAACACTGAGTGCTGCTGTAAAAGCATGGTTTTGTTTTTCCCTACCTCTGTCATTGAGCATTGCTGGCCAAGAAGGATCACAGGCGGCCTCATTTCCTTGTTCACTCCAATCTGTTTATTTCCCTCCCAGACTTCTCAGAGGCACAACTTGACCTCATTTTACCCATGGCATAGCCTGCACAGGTCTCTCTTGTCCCAGAAGTGTCCTTATTTCCTAGAACACTTCAATCCTACCTTTCTGTCCCATCATCTCCTCTGTGAAGGCTCTTTGCCAATGGGAATTTCAAGGCAAACATCCTGCTAGAAGGCCAAGGTTCATCCATCCACGTGGTCCTCATTTTGACTTTGGCACAGACGGATACTACCAGGAGAGGGTGGAACCAGTTCTCCCATCTAAATAGCATCAATTTGTAGAATGGTTTGAGTTGGAATGGACTTTAAAAATCATGTATTTTCAAGTCCCCCACCATAGGACATCTTCCACAAGACCAGGTTGCTCAGAGGCCCATCCAACCTGGCTTTGAATACTTTCAGGGATGGGGCACTCAAGCTTCTCCCCAGTCCCCCTAAGATGCTGGGTTTACCACACCCTGCTCCTCTGTAGGGAATGGGCTATGCACAGACTCTGTGTCAAATCTGCTGATATGCAAGGCACTTGAACAGCACTAGATGGCTGTTGTTTAGGCGACTGAACTGAGCTGCTTAGGAATGCGAGATTTGACCTGGAACAGCAGGGAAGGGATGCCAGACTGGAAACAGAGAGATGCTTTGGCTAGTTACAGTAGACAATAGGTGGTACTTCCTCTGAGGAAAGCAAAGAAGAATAAGGAAGAATTAAAGTCACTTTTCCAGAGCAGAGATACTCAATCCATTTGCTTCTAGACACAACTGCTATTTAAAAAAGAAAGGAAAAAAAAAAAAAAAAAGATTCTATAATAGCAGCGAAAACAGAAGTAGCAGTGCAAAAGCGGTCAGAGTTCTGGTCCTGATGCTTTCTTCTGGGTTGCCGCTAGTGCACACATCATGGCAGAATCATATTTTCTAAGCAGAGCAGCAGTGAAGGGCAGGCAAAATGTTCCCAAAAATCTACGTGAATCCTAGAACCGTCTGGTGTTTTACATCACAGTTCTGATCATCATTTGCCAGAAGTTTTTGTATCCCTGAGATCAAGGATGTTATCTACTACATTTTGCTCTTAGTCACAAGTTCTCTGAAGTTAGATTTGTAGCACTTTTGCATTGCATGTTATTTTAAGCACAAAATAAGGGATCTCAAACAAAATATCAGAAATAACTATCTCTAATATCATAATTAGGTGTTCTTCAAACCTGTAACTTTGAGTATACTGATTAAGGGCTTTGTAGGATAACTTCTCTGCTTTTGGGGGCATTCAACAACTACAAAAAAACATCAAAAGAAGGCAATCTTGCTGCTGAACATGTAACCAAATTTGCTTTTCATTTCCACACAGCTACCATGTCTGCAGGTCCCTTTCAAATACAATATGAATTTGAAAATGCAATATTTTTCCCCTGTACAAAAATGTTCTTCTGCATGACCAAGGACACTGCCTAGTGCCACAGTACATTGTGCCATGCCCTCATATGTTGTGTAATTCCTTTTCCTTTAAACCACTGTACCTGTGTTTTTCTTTGGACCCTGGATCCAAGGCTGGCAAGAGCAATGGACAGGTCATGCTGTGATTTCCCCCAGAATTTCATGGGCTATTCACTTTAGATTTCAGTGGTTTCAAACATCATTCACTAATGTCTTTCGTGCATGTCTTAACAAAAAGCATATACTTACTCCTTGTGAAATACCCCCTTTATGGGATACTTCTGGCTACACATTGCAAAATATAGGACAACTAAAAGTAAAAGTTTTCTTTCAAGTGATGTAATGCCACAGAGTAAAAGGGCAATCCATACTTAACCTTGGATTAATAAAAATGAACTCAAATACAGACTAAATACATAAGTACTTCTGATTTGGACATGAATGAACTCATAGGTTCTCTAGGGGCAAAATACAAATTGCACAGCCATCCCTGGCAAGTTGATGGGGCTATGAAGCAGTGACTCACTGAACATTTTACTGACTCAAATTACATTCTTAGTTCTCAAGCATATTAACAAAGTAATGCACAAGGAGACTTTCAGTCCTTGTGCATTACTTGGTTCTCTTTGGCACTATTTTGCAACGTCAGTCTTTTGCCTTCTGTGAAATTATTCCTGATTAACAGCAATTAAGTAAGAAACCAGCCAAGGGTAAGCTCAGTACTGTGTGAGAACAAATGTAGCAGAGGAGAGTTTCAACAAATGAACTCTAGTTCCTCTCTCCTCTCAAGAGGAGGCTGCAGCAGTAGTTATCCAATTTAAACAACACATATTCAGTCACAGAGCAGAACTATTAGAGAATTCTAGGAAATACCATGTTTGTCCTAAGCCAACACCCAAAGAAGTAATTGTGTATTTTTCATTATTCCTTCATTTCACAGACATGTTTTTAATTAGCAAGGACAAAGAAATCCCAGGTACTGCAAAAAACCCAACTGCTGCTACAGTTCCGCAGCAACCTTCCCCCCACGTATGTGCTGAACTAAAACCATGACACTTGGCCAGGAAGAACTCTTATTCATTGTCCTACATCCTGAGAGAAATTGAGCCTAGTGCCTTGGAAAAACTGCAGTTTGAGTCATTAACATTCATCCTACACAAATCCTCTCTATCCTAATGCCTGGGCATTGTGCTCCCTTCACAGCATCCCAGCAGCTGCTGCACAGTGTTGCAGCTCAGTGCTCAGCACTGGCCACACCCCTTGCAAAAAGTAGCTGTGTTTCAACAGCAGACAAAACAATTATTTAACATAAAATCTTCAGCACAAAAATGCATTTTTACTTTTTGGAGTAAAGATGCATGGGATAGAAGTAATCAAATGCAAAACTGTCTAGCTAAAACTCAGAGGGGTTGGATGCGTTTTTTCTTTCTGTTACACAAAGCAAAAGAAACCTATTTTAGCACATAGGGTTATTTTCTTAACATTTTTAATCCTGAATAGCTTTGTTTCCAATCCAAAACCTAAATAAATCATACTTCCAAGCCAAAAAGATTTTTTTTTTTTTTTTTTAGATTAAAGCCACAAAGTAAAAAAGGAGTGTTGTGGGTTTTTTTCCAGCAAGTTACATGAAATGTGGTAACCAGGAACTGCACAATGTGAGATTAGAAAACCATATGAAGTGATGAAATGATGTATATAAAACTCCATTTTTCACAGCTCTACCAGGGATAAAAGTGCTACTTCAGTGAAGGATATTATTAGAATTTGTAATGCTCTTGCCATGGAAATAGCTGTCATGTCACCCACCAGGATTATGGGTGGACAAATAAGAAAAGCAGATGATACATGAAAGCAGGAGAGATGGAAGCATTTTTCAGAATTAGACAGCAATGACAAGGGAAATGAAAATGACATGTAAGGTCTAATTGGAATTCCTTTAGTCACTTGGAAAGGATATTAAAAAACCTTTCTCAAAGCACTCTTATCAACATTTTCTTCAGGAATTAGTGTACAGCATAATTTAGTCAGTGCATAAGCATATTAATTTTTCATTCTGTGAGCAGGTGGCAGAAAAGGAGTACATATTAAAGGCAGCCCGTGAGCCCTTGTTTGGGCCACAGCAGAGAACACAGCTGGGGAGCAGCAGGCAGCTGGCTGCCCCCTGTGCCCAGCTCCTGGGACACGGTCCTGCCGCAGCGCTCAGCCTCAGGTCATCCACAGCCCTAATTTTGCCACACGAGCTCACCAGCAAGAAGTTGCAGGAACACATCTGAGCTAGGGAAGCTGAGCTAGGGGACTAGGAAGGGACATGACACAACCAAGGTACTTGATTTCATTTGTGCTTCTTCATCCTGTTCAACAAACCACGCAGAAGGCAGTCACAAGAAGTATTTAAGATACAATCACGTGTCTACTGTCTTTGAACACCACCCCCAATCCCCACACATGCTGACCCTCACCTCAACACAAACCTACCTTGGAAGCAGTGGTCAACACAATAGTAAGGGAGGTTGAAAATAAATGACTCATAGGGAGCAAGGGCTGGCTTTTCCAGTCCAGTAAGCAGTTTCACCTAAAGCCCACATATTGCTCAGTTTCTCTGGGAGACAGCAATGCCCAGAGTTTATGTCTATTGGGGAAAGTACCCTCAGAGCAACCAGAGAAAACACACAAGACAATCAGTCAGTATTCTGCCACTCAACAGCTGGGCAAGGACTACCTCTCATGAACAGGAAAAGCTGCTCATTTTCCTCAGTCTTCCTTGTGGAGTGCACTTGGGGGTCAGTCTTACCCAAACACCTCTCTCTCAGGACCGGCTCAAGTGCCTGAAGTGCTCTGCTTGTAGCACATATTTACCATTCACCCTCGCAGCCCAGGCTGGCAACCTAATTGTCCTTTTATCTCAACATCCTGCATAAACTGCCAACATCACAGCCCCGGTGAAAAACAATGTGAATGGATACAAAAAAAAAAACCCTGACCTTGCAAGATTCATTACTGCTTCACAAGCCTGGCCAAGACACAGTGATCCACATTAGGACTCACTGCACTGGGACTAGCCCACAGCTGAGCACTGAAACTGCTCAACACGGTCGCTGAATCACAAAGAGGCCCAGACCAACCTATTTTGATGTTGAGGTCAATTCTGTTTTTAGAAAGATGTTAGATTAAATGACCTCCAAGTATTCCTGCCAGTAACGCTATTGAATTCAACTCTTCCAAGAACTTCTTATTGCATCTTATTGAAGACTCCCACTTTTTAAAGATAATCCTGGACTATAACCTCACCCCAATATCAGTTTTCACCTGTATTGTCCTTACTGCATTTAACAGGGGTCCTTCATGCAGCCTTTGAGGTGAGATGAACTAGAATAGGGGCTATTAAGTTCTCCCCACAGCAGTTGTTGGAGGGCTCATGTTGTTCCTCCACACATTGCAAATTGGCTTCTTTTGACAGAAGAACAAGTCCTTGCTATCAAAGGAAATTTTACATGACATACTAGGAGAAGAAGCTCCTCCTTTATTAGCCCTCTCCATTCTCTCTCTGAGACACAGGAATGCACAAATGCTGTGAACACTCATCATCTCGTCTCCAAGAAAAAGCCTGGGAAACCAATCTAGTAAAGTCAGAGCAGAAAGTTCTATTTTACCAAAACTAGTAAGTTCTTTTTTGTTCCCTAACATGTTAATAACTCCTAACATTTCATATGTCGGTTTTATTTAACCATCACAGAGTACTGAACACTACTAGTGTGTCAGGTGTTCGATGTAATCCCAGATCAAGTTCCTGATTCATAGCTCCCTGCTCCCTCAGCTCTTATCAGGGTTATAATTTTATATGTGGAGTCATAACTGTTTTCCTTTTACATGCATCCCTGAACATTAATTTATGCTGAATGTCACATGCAATTTTTTTTTTTTTTTTTTTTTTTTGCTCAGTCACTGTTACAAGGTTCTTCTACATGCCTTCACAGCTGGTTCTGCTTCTTACTAATTTGAACAATTTAATGCCATCAGCAAATGTTGGCAGCTCACAGCTAACCCCTTTTCCAGGTCACATAGAAATCTCCTGAACTGCACAGACCTGAGGACAAGCTCCCCTGATGATTTTTCTCCAATCCAAGAACTGCACACTTTCTTCTGCCCTGGTTCCTGACTTTAAACCTGCGTAAGGATTTTCCCTTCTGTGGGTTGGCCAAGAGTGATATTACAGGAGGCAGCAAGTGAATATCCTTTACTCTGTGCTAAGATTCAGATCTTCAGCTTGTTTGGCTGGGCTCTGTCTCTCTGACCCACTACACTGAAACCACATCTCTGAATTCCTGTGACTACGTCAGTAACATTTCTGCCCCACAGACAGAAGATATACAGGTACATTTCCTGTTTGACTACACCCATTCCTCACATGCCAAGGGCCTGCTAAGTTAAAAGGGGTTCTACAAATACACCAGTGCTGTTTTTATAAAGATGCTGTTCTCCTGGTTTCAGGGCAAACTGGAGCCTGGTGTGCAAAACTGCTGCAGATATCTTTCCTGCTTAAAGCCAGGCACCTGCCACAACATGGGTAACTGAAATCTGAGAAAAAAAGACATTACCTGTCAGATGTTTTTGTTTACTGCGCAGGTTTTATTATGTGACCTCTTCCCCACCCCCCCCCAGGACTCTTCCATTTATTTACTACACAGAATTGTTGGGTTTTTCTTCACAGTTATTTTGGTTTCACTTTTATTTTTCTGCATGAGGTACGACTTAATCCCTGCTCCAGAGAAAGAATTAGTTGCTTCCTTCAGTGTTTTTCAAGACTGTCATCTTATCAGATCTCCAAGCATGTCAGAAACATTCAGATGTCAAATGGGGAAAAATAAGTGCAAACTATGCCAGAGTTTAGACATGCAGCTGACTGCTGCCACTTGGAAGAAAAGCGAAATGGAGAGCCAAACCTGGTTTGCTTCTTTTACCATCTGCAGCACCAGGGAAGATGGGATATTTTGCCCACGGCACATGCTTCCTGACAGCAGTGTAAGAGTCAAAGAGGAAAACCTCAGGTTGTCATCGCAGACTTAGAAGTAAAGGCTACTTTGGTGGACAGTGTTTTGGGTCCTCTACCATGACCCAAAACTTGACCTCTTTTGCCTTTCAAATCTAAAATACAGAGACACTAAATCTTCTCAAATAAAAAGTCACCATACCTTTTACCAGCATAGTCACAGCAACGCCCTCCACCACAGCTTCAGAGAAACCAAGGAGGTGCTGGCTGGCTGGAAGTCCAGTCCCCATTCACAGCAGGGCTATCAGCAAAGCCACATCAAGTCAGTCAAAGCTTTGTCTATCTCAGCCCCAAAAACCTTCAAAATTCCTCTGGGTAGCTTTTCCATGCAGTACACATCTCTTTTTACCTTGGCTCCAACCCAAGCACCCCATGGTGCAGTCTGTGGGCATCGCCCTTGATACACTGGGGAGGGATTTGGGTCCTGCATTCTTTGTAACTATTTTTCAAGTACTTGAGCACTTCACCCTTTTCTATGTCAAACATGGCTGCCTCCTCTCTCTGTCAGCAGATCTGTATTTACCCTGAATTTCTTTTAGGAGCTACCATACCTGCAGGATTCCTTCTTTGTTACCCTTAAAAGCCTGCCTCAAGTCTTTGCTCCAGCTGGGCTTTTGTCTTCTTGATTTCATCCTTAGGCACACAGGAATGCTTTTATACCCCTATTGTCTGTCCCCGCTTCCATCTTCTTCATGATCACAAGTCTCATCCCAGTTGTCTTGAAATGTCCCAGTTGTCTTGAAATGCTGTTTTTCAGACACGTTCAGCCTGGGGCAGACAGCTGGTATGAAAAATTACAGCCCAGTCGTACAGCCCAGAAACCAAAATGAGCACCTTATAATGAGCAGGGTCAGGATTTCAATAATTAGTAACTCTAGCTCTCAGACTTGTAATTATTTACTGTCAGCTATTGCAGCCAGCACTCACTATGCTCTGGCCATATAATCCTTTTAAGCAACCCTGAAGTGTATTTGTGTTACTCAAACAAATATAGCACTGATCTATCCTAGCAAATGAGTGCTACTGCTTAGTCTATTTAATGTTATTGTATTATCTTTCACTGTTTCTGCAGCCCTGGACATATTAAATTTATTTCTAATATTTATATCTTCTTTTCCCTCGGCCACATATAATTTTATGCTTTCTAGTCCTTGCCAAGATTTTTATTACATCTGATGTCACTTGCCTGTACTCTGTTCCACTTTTTTTCATTTAAGCTCAAACTGTTCCCTGCTGATCACCTGCTTCTCCCCTGCACCTCTCTCACACAATCAGTTCCTATCTTCATCTTTCTTCTCAGACACAGCTCTTATGATTTGACACAAGCTCTTGTCCATACAATTTTATTCCAGAGAAATCCAGTGTCACACATTTTCTTCCCTCCTGCTGTGGGGAAAGGCCAAGCTCAAGCGCAGTGTTTCCCCAGGACATTTGCTCTCCCCCTTGTCCTCTCTGCTAAACTCATCCCTGATTCTTAGGGCTGGCAGCTGTCCTGGGCAGCCGGTGTTTGGCAGTCCAGACCCAGGTGCAGAGATGTCCTCACTCCACCCTCAGAGCCAACAACCTTTTTCTGACTCTGGTAGAGCTATTCCTGCCCCTTGGCTTCAGTGGACTGAGAGGAGATGCTCTAAACAGGGCTATTCCTGCATCCAGGCCTGAGCTGGGCGTTGAGTTTGTTTGGTTTTTTTCCTCCTTCCCAGCAGGGACCCAAGATCACTGTTTTACCTTCTACAAAAGTCATTGGCCTTTCTTGGAAGATTGAGGTCAGTCATACCCACTCCTCCCACCCAGGTGCTGTAAAGCCGCTCACCCAGCTGCCCCTTACTGTTCCTGGATGCCACCAGCAACAGTGGGAGGGACACTGCGCTGAGCTCCTGTGGCAGCAGCCAGGAAGAATAACATATCCAGCAAACTTGGAGGCAAAGCCCCCTGCTCTGTACTCTCTGCATTATCTTGGGCAAGTCCAGTTGCTTCACAACCCCTACTGAGAGCAGAGCTTTCCTGAATCTACTTAGTCTCACACTGGCCTGTGAGATACCCTGAGAATATACAGAGCACCATGAATATTGATAAGATAAACACAAATTTGGAATAAGAAATCAAGAAAGCTGCCAGAGAATGTTTTCTATTTTCTTTGCCTGGGGGAAGCACGATCGCTATCCATTCGCTTTGGCAACATCCACCCACGCAGAAGGGAAAATAGAGGGAAGCTGGCAGAGTTAGAGCTCCAGCGTAGGTCTACAAGGACATACCACAGCGAGACTTGCCCACAGCAGATGCATCTTTATAAAGGAAAGCGCCTGGTTCCCATTGTGGCTGACCAAGAGATAGATCCAGGAGCTGCCAAGCAGCTGAATCTACAGGATCATCATTCTAAGAGCATCGTCCATTTAACTGAGCAGTCAGCCCCACATAAAAATCCAGATCAGCCAGATGGTCTCTTGTCACTGTGCAGACCACTTGGTATGAGGCAAATGGCCTTTGCACATTTGTCTTCTGGAGTGTTGCCCAAATTAACTGTTTAAACATTGAGCGCATCCTCAACACTTTAGCTACTCCTGCTTGTTTGCTTCATTCTGTTAGTAAGTACTAAATATTTAAAAAGATCTTTCAAGGTACCTTCTTACAGCAGGTTCAGCTGTTGCTGTTCTGTACATAAATAACCCCCTGTGGAATAAAAATGAAGCCTGGAATTGTGCATTGTATAACCTTTATATTACACCTCTGTGTGCTGGCAGATGGGAGACTACGGCAAGGGGCTTCAGAGGCTGCGGCAAGACTGCTCAACATATAAGGAGTTCTCTGTTCCCACCTCCCAACGCTCTCTCTCACACCTCCCTTCCCCTGAGACCCCAAAAATGAGCTGCCTCCTTTCCCCTTCAGCTCTCCCCCTTCCCTATTTGTTCCACGCATCTGAGAAGGCTGCTTGTCACTATAGGAACACGGCAGAAGTCAGCAGTCCTGCCGCCTCCAGGTAAGGGACGCTTTATCACAGCACCAACAGGCTGACAGGCAAGGGATGTGCTGGAATCTCCCTGTGCATAGAATGGGCAAGAAAGAGCCTTACTGCAGAGGACAAGCTGTACTTTGGCTTTCTCCACTCTTGTAGAAAATGCACTTTCTTTCAGAGTGACTCTCACAAATGTTTCAGCTTTTATTGCTAATAACAGCCTTGCTTGCTCCTCCAGCAGCTCTCCTTTCAGGGGCATCCTCGCAGTTGTCAGTACATATCACCAGAGCCTTTGCAAGGGAACCAGATTTCCCAGACAGCTCTGCCAGCAAAGCAGAGGCTCCACCAAACCCCACAACAGCAGACCAAGCCTTCCTGCAATCCTCCACTNAAATACAGCTCTGAGTATTTGAACAAGGTAACAAACTTGAATTTTTGTCAAATTCAAGTTTCTGGCTACCAGCTTATCTTTTTTTCTTATGTATAAGTGCGTAAGACTACAACGAGGGGAAGGGAAGCAAACAAAAAGCAAGTAAATTAATACAGATTTAAGTGCAAACACCAACTTTGCCTGAAGTAACCTGGCATCAGGAGGCACTGCTGGGTAACAATGCTACAGACAACGCAGGCAGAACTTTAAAAATAGTAACATGGGAAATATTAGCACACCAGCTTGCTATTCCCCTTCAGCTCCGTAACTCGAGAGGGCTCTGCTTCTGTTTAGCAAAATGCAAGGCACGCCCCGTGGGTAGCATTAGCCTTGTAAGTGCAGCACTTCCCACACTGTTAAAAATAACCTTCCTTGTCTCTATGCGCTGGACTTTGGGGCGGGTTTGCTTTCTGCTTTAGAATATCAACACAATTTCCAGGCACGCTAAGAAA
>VYZR01109841.1:6385-18791 GCA_013400675.1 Oxylabes madagascariensis | reverse complement strand
GCCCATATGTAGTCATGGGAAAGGCTACGTGACTGAGAGGGCCGCAGTTGCAGCTTCCTGGGTGGACTGCTTTTGTGAGAGCTAGAAGCCACAAACAGACTGTGTCTCTTGTGGAATGTTACTTAATGATAGGAGAAACTTTTCTCTCTCAAAGACTGAATGAAAGACTAATTTTTAAGGGGTACTGATCTAGAGTTCTGAGTTCTGTCTCTACATTGTTTGTAAGAAAGTGAACTGTTAGTAGGGGGAGGGGAGTGCTTTTGAAAAGTTCCAATTTTGTTCGCTTTTCTAGTGTGTGTTAATAAATCTAATTTTTTTTTTTCTTAAGCCTGGTTTGCCTTTCTTATAATCCTATTCCACAGTGAGAAAAATATTTAGACCACTACACTAAATTTAGAAAACAAAATTCGGTGAACATTAAACCATTACAATCCTGGAAGTTACAAATTTATATTTGTTCAAAGTGTATTCAGACAAATACCAGGAAGATAAATCTACTTGTGGGCTACTAAACACTACGCCTTTGTCCTCAGTAATAAACTAATCAGAGAGATGGAGCTCAGGTTTGAGTGCCCGCATGAGACAAGCCCACGCTGCTCCATTGTTACCTTGGCCTCTGGCACAGTTTAGGGAGGAGTAACCCAGCACTGCCCCCTGCTCACCCCCTGCGGCTGGGTGTGGTTGTCCTGGTGGTACCTGGGGCTGGGCTGTTGTATTGCATTTCTAACAAGTCCAGTGTTGGTGCAGCTTGACAGTGCTTCTCACTGTGAGTAAACCACACAAAATATCCCTTTGTTCAGTGCAGGACAGACACAAAGCCTGTACCTGGTGACATCAGACACTTCACAGTCTCTTTAGAAGGGATCCATACCCCTCAGAGCTGTGTCAGTGGGAAGATCTCCAGTACAAAAAGGGAACAGAGATAGAAAGTGCATCTTACCCTGGAGGTTCTTTTACTGCAAATGGGTTTCCCCAAAGACTTTTCCAAGCTTTCATTCAACTCTGGACTGAGTGACAAGTGTGAGATATTCTCCCTTGAGGGTAGATTATCTGAGGGTAAAGCTAAGGACAGGGAGAGACCAGTTCTTTTGTAGAGTCAGCTTCATTTCCCGCTTCCTATGGCAAAAAAATTAATAGACTCCAGTTTTCACCAGTAACTGGATCCTCCCGTATGGAAAAGTCATATTCAAACCAGCAAGTCAGATATACTTAGGAAGACACTATTTTGCATCTATTCCCACACCAGACATGTGGCTTTTTACTCATACACAATCTGTGGGCATTCTTCAGCTTCCTAAATTAAAGGAAAAAACATTATTGAAATTACATGAAAGAAAATAATGCATTAGTCATTGTCAAAAGACATAATGAAAGCAGCATTTTTTCATTACTACTTTTCTTTCCAGTAAGTAAAACAGATTATTGCATAATTTGGCACATACTCTTTGTTTGTAAATACTTAAATTGGTTTATATTAATCTGCATTGTTCAGTTTGCACTGCACATGCACTGTGGAACTGAAACTGTTCTCAATGCTGCCAACAAATTTATGGTTCCTATTATTGCTCTGTACATGAGGTCAGTACTGGAAAGACAAACACACAAACTGGTAAATACGAGGCTGAGCTATCTTTGTTGTCATTTAAAGGTTTATATTTTTTAGCATTTAAAAGAATATTTTAAGCACCATTTTGTTTATTTGAAATATTTTTACTAAATGTATGGCTTGTGATTATTTCTAATTATTGTTCTTTCAGGTTGCCATGGAAAAATGTGCCTTCTAACACCATGTCATGTTCCGTGCACTTTTTCTGTGTTAAAGGACAGTCCTCCCATTATCAGAATGGGGTGATTTATACCCTCAGTTTTGTGTGACTTTTCTCATAATCTCTAAACTATCTGTAATGACTTATTAATTTTATAGGAGCAGAGACTCTCTTGTTCTGCAATATTTGCAACGAAACAGTAGTAACATTTATCTCGACATTGACGGAATAGACATGCTGTGGTTTGAAGTGTTACTTAATGGCTTGTACTATAGGATCCTCCAAGCTAGGTAAAAGGAACCTTCCACAGCTCTGTCTTAACCCTGTGTAGCAGTAATGTCTCATACCTGATGCAGCAAAGCTCTCAAGCTTTTGTGTAACTTTCCATTTGTGGTTAGCCCTGTTGCATTCTATAAAGAAAAGCTTGCAGTCACACATAAGCATTTATTAGAAATTGACTTAAAAGTGTTCTAAAGTTGTGATGTGAGCTACATATCAACCAATTTTTATGGGGCAGCCTACTTCGGTGAATATATATAACTTTGATTCCCACGACATTTTCGGTAGAAACCATTGATTCTAGAGAATACAGTAAAAAGGCTCCTAACATTATCAAAGAGATTTTGATTGTGGTTTGGGTTTTTTTCTTATTTTTGTAAGATGCATTTTTTTGTGAATATTCTTCTACAATATTCACCTATGCTGGCTCCAGCCCTTCTACAGTAGTAAAATAAATACAAACTTCACATTTTGAGTTAGCATCAAACATGTACAAAGGCAGCTTTTAGTACCAGTGGAATAACTCATTTCATCCATCATTCATTTCACTGTACTATTTCAAGGGCTGCATGATTGACAATGAAAAGAAAGATTCCTATAATTGGATTTTTATATTAGATTGTTCATCATGGAATAAATATATTGGTTAGAAAATCACGAATATGCATTTGTTTCAGTAGACTTGAAATCATTAGAGTCATCAAAATAATAGTTCTTTGTGGATTTCTTTAAGTCTGTTGAAGGTATCCAAGCGGAATATCCTGTAATTGCTTATTCTCCGTAATGAAATTTGGAGTCTTTTCACATCTTATGTAAATAATAGTAAAAGTAAATAACTCAATTAATTTACTATTGATGTTTTGTTTATTTTGTCTGAAGAGATAAGCTAGTCATGAGTAGGAGAACGGGAGCATATGGGTATGGAGAAACCTGGGGACGTGTGAATAAAATGATGATTATGTTATTAATAAAATTTAGGGCTGTTCAATTACAACTGGCTGTTTGCCAATTACAATAAACAATGGAATTGGCTGAAAACAGTACTAATTAGGGAAATATGATGAGAATTATAAGGGACTCTGAAAACCAGTGTGGAATGTACTGGTTTATCCTTTTTCATGAAAAAATATGAGACCGATTTTGCTTCCTGCTCTCCAGATGTATCTGTATACTATAGTAAATAACAGAAACAAAAGTTTCTGTTTTGTCTGATTTAGAGTAAAGATTTAATTTTGTAATTTACAAACTCTATGATATACCTACAGGTATTCTATTACATGGGGTAATTCTTTCACTCCTCGCTCCAATAGCTAAATGAAATTGCTTTACTTCATGAAATTAACATTATTGTATTTTCATTCAGTTTGTTAATTGTTCAATCAATAACATCAATAATCCTAGAGAGTTGCTACCATGTCTTAGAATGACTTCATCTTTAGCCATCCTTCTCTATTTTAGCCATACTTATTGCCCTCTAGGAAACAAGGACTGAGATCTCCTATCCTGTTGTGAAAGTTTTGCATTTTGCTTGTAAATTTTCTTCCTTCCACTTGGCTTAAACAAATTAATCACAAGATCACCTAAGTCTAATAGATTTGAGTACTGGCAGAAGGATGATATTCTTAACCATATATTTTCATGGTTCAAGTCAGCAGTTTTTGTAACAGTGGAAGGAAAAACCAATATTTTTGTGTAGGAATTGTATTTATACCTTTTGTTAAATACCACTCCTTTCTCTTCCTACTGCATTTTTTTATTTTATTTTATTTTATTTATTTTGAGGTGGAACTTTGGCCTTACTTCTGAGTTCAACACAATCACTTCTTTCTATAAAATGTATATTTCTTTAAGAACCTCCTTAGTCATTTAAATGGAGCCTAGTTCTAAAATTAGGCTTATTACTGAAGTATCTGATATTAAAACATATTCATTTAGGATGATATAACCAGTTAAGAAAAGCTAATATATCTTGATTTTGGATCTAATTTCAGGTCAGTCATTTTGATTACTCTGCACATCAACTCATTCAAGAGTTCTTCTATGTTGTAATTTCTAAAAGTACTCTGCAGCTGTCAATATATACATCAAAGATGATACTACAGTTCAAATTGGCTGCAGGTTTAATACAGTTGGCAATTGCCATATTTTACATAGCTGTAAAGCAGAATCTCTTCTGCACCTGGAATAATGGTATTTAAAACAGATAACAGCAGGGATTATCAGTCAAAATTTCCTTAACCCTTTGGAGAGCAAGTTTCAGAGGTCTGTTTTCAAACCTATTTCTAGTTTCTCTTCCAAACTCGAAATATTTGCAACTCCCCAGCTTTGAGATAACCTTCCCCTAATAAAATTTCTTGATTTCTTTAAAATAGACGTCTGATTATCTTGTAGATTAACCAACTAAAAAACATAGAAGTGTCCAACATAATTTGGACCCAACCCACATAATTTATAATAGCTGCCACTCTGTAAACAATCAAGGAACAGGGCACAGTCAGTCTCAATGAAAAATTGTATAAAGGTCCCTGATGCCTACTGAAAATCCTTTTTTTTTTTTACTTAAGGGATGCTAGATGTGCATATTATGCAGATTCTCAGAAGGTGTAACCTGCTGTTAATCCATAACAAGGTATGTACAGAGATGCAAAATGTTTCATCTAAAGACCTGTAAAAAATGGGATTCACTGTAGATATAAAACTGAACTTGCCGTCTTTGTCCTTCACATTACTCTGTACATCTTCTGGCCTGCAGTTCTTTACTCCCTGCTTAGACCACACTTCAGAAAAATCAAAACCTTGACAGAGCACTTTAAGCATTTTACATATGGGCAACTATAAGGACTGTGCTAGATAAAAAATTTCACTATACATATTAATGGAGTGGCAGAAAACATCTTTCTCCTAATTTATTTCCAAGGCCTTGGTAAATGAGACACGAAACTACAGGAGGTAATCACCTTGCAGGTACTTCCATGGAAAAACGTGTCCTGTGCAAAATGTTAACAGAAATACATTATTTTCTGCTCTCTGGATTCACACATGAACTTCTGACTTATTGAACATATTAAGCTGGTGAGTTAGGAGGCAGATTTTTTTTATACTTTTGCCATTTTTATAAATGAATTCCCTTCACTATTTAGCTGATTACAGTTTTAAAATGAAAATGTCTGATGTATTGCAAACAGTGTACTGAAAAATGTAGAGTGCCTTGTTTGAGAGTTATTCCAGAATTTTTTTGGGGGGAGCTTTCTTCAGCTGTCTTATTAAGTGCAAGATTGAAGTCTCCTGACATATTCTCATGTCTCAGAGATTCTCATTAAAAAAAAATTATAACAACTGAATGTAAGATAGAAAATTTAGGACTTTGTGTATTTCAGCATGAGCATTTTTCACTAGATTTTTTTTTTCCCCAACATTTGGGTCTAATCTGGAAACTGTCAGGCACTCCACTTGCTTTCATGCATGATAAAAAAATGCCTCACTGTTTTTTCTCTGTTATAATACTCGCCGTTAAAATCCTTTAGCCAACACCCCACTACTTGCAGTAAACACAACATTCTCCTGTATTTAGAAAGTCAAATGACACCTTAAATGATGAATGCTGAGGTCTTAATATTTTGAATTCTATTAACGTATAAAGAATATTATTTCCGCTGCATCAAGATGCTGTAGGATCTATACTAATAAAGTGTTGGTAAGGTAGATCAGTTTTACTACCCACTATTGTGCCATACTTCTGGCAGAGAAAGCCTGTGAGAAGATATCCTCCTTCTTCCTCCAGTGATGATTGAGATCCATCTCCACCAAAGTGCACCTGTGTTACTGTGGCAAGCAAAGGAAGGGAAATAATTGTAGGTTACAGCTGCAGCACCTGGGATGAGGGCCACCAGTGGCTTTAGCAGAGCCATGCGTTACCATTTCATCAGGTGAAAGCAGATCTCAAGTATTTGTCCTACAGATGTCAAGTTGTCTCTCCATGGAACCTGTATAATGCATGAGAAAGAAAGTCATACCCTTTTCTCTCTTTCTATTGTTTTAAAACCTCCCTACATGGTGGTATTTCATGAGAAATTCAGTGGCAGACAAGAAGAGCTTTTTAGTGAGACTGACTACCTAAGCACATGCCAGAAAATTGGTGTCAAATGTACAGGGATGTATCAGGACGCTTACAGAGACAGACTAAAGAGGACAATGGAAAGGTAGTGTCTGGGTCACCACCAGAATGAAAAGAGATTCTGCATCTCCTGAGAATAAACCGAATTATAATGTCCTGAATATGAAGGTGTATCTGAAGGAAAATTTGTCAGTGAAAGGAAAGGACCCTGAAGTGATGAATAAAACATCAAGATTGATAATGAGGAAGAAAATAAAATGAAGATACAAAGCACAGAATCTCCTTTATCAATATAAGGAAAATATTGAACTATGTATGAATCATACTTTTGTGTATGGTTTTTGATGAACCCTAGTCTGAGATCCCAGTATAACAATCAGAGTGCGTGACTGGAAGGAAATTAGAAGGAAAATAAATATATTCAAATCCTTCAGTTTACTTAGATGCAGTCCTTATTGAACTGAAAGGAGTAAAGATTAGACAATTTGATGTGCTTTGAGGACACAAAACAGCTACATCCTAATCTGGCAGCATAGCCCAGCCTTCGTCAAAAACACACAGGTGGATCGAGAGGCATTAGCAGGATTTGTATGATGAGCAAGCGTTAAAGGAAGTTTTATACAGAAGTCTTAACTTGTGAGTATAAACTGCCTGCCTTGAATCCCAAAATAGCATGGACCTAGGTTCAGCTGGTGTAAAGTATCAGAAACCTCAATTTACTTGCAACTACACTGAAACTACACATGACCCTCAGTGCTCTAAGTGATGCTGGCCACAAAACAGCTCATTTAAATGTAAGGCCCTGAGTCCACTAGTAAACAGTTGAGCCCAACTCTCGCTCTTACTCAATTTCCATCAATTACACCCCCTACATTAATCAAAAAGAAAAAAAAATGCCTACATTAATTAAAAATAAGACTAATGTCTCCCATGCATTGTGATGATATATTTCATAAGTAGCCAAATATTGAAATGAACATAGCATCTTCTTATCAGAGCACAATTCCTCAATCCAAACTATTGCTGCAAATACAGAGATCAGGAAAATAGTATTCTGTGATCCCTAAGATGCAGTGCACGCAGTTTATTATTCAACTCAGAAACGTGCACAGTGGCACAGCTGGCTTCATATGTTAATCTCTGCAACTAGCAATCATTTGACTAACCAAAGAAAGACTAAACAATTGAAATACACCCCTTCCTCCAATACAAAATAGAGATCTAATTCTATGCTCTTCATATAGGCAAAACTTCTGAGGTGGCAGAGATGTACCTGTCACCTATGAAATGTTGCAATGTCATTAACTGTGCCAGGTCCAGAGGTTTTTCAGAAGTTTCAGGTTATTTGACGTCTCACAGAAAATACAACGGCGTTCCACAACATGCACCTGTTTTCTCTCATCTTTTCTCAATGATCCTTTTCAATGAACTGAAAGCTACACAGCCTCCTTTGTTTTCAAGAACAGAGTTCTAATAAAGCAGGCATGACATTGTATATTTATTGGCCCTCATTTCTGACAAGGCAAAGGGGTTCTTTACCCTATTATTCCCACAGCAGGAACCTTACTGCTTTGTTGGTTAGGTTTAAGTTCCCAGCCAATTTAGAGATTCTCAGCCCTTCTCCTACCTTGATGTTTTCTCCAGTGAAGCACTTATAAAAAGATACCATATCTCTTCTCAGCCTTCAGGCTAGAAAGACTAAGCCTTTCAGTTGCCCTGTATGGGACAGATTCATTATTCCTTTTTCATCTTATCACAGACTTCTTGACTCTTTTTATTCTCAAGAACATATTTATGTGATATGAGTGATTAGGATTGCATGCAGCATTTCAGCCATGTTTTCAGCAGTGAAGCAAATTTTTTCCTACCTCCTACCCCTATCTGCCTTGCTCTTCAATACTCCTACCCGTTCCTCAAGCTGACCTCCTTGTCCTTGACTGACAGCACAAAAATATGGCTGGCTGATACAAAGTGCATTGGACATGCTCACAGGCCTTGCATCTCTCAGCTTGCCATCACAGGCTTATGTTTCTCACCGTGGTGGCAGCTGCCAGGAGGGTCTGCCTCTACAGCTGTGTGAGGCCAGAGGAGGAGGAGCAGGCAGCAGGCTTTTGATACTGGGATTTGGCTGCACCTGCCACAGGGCCCTCAAAGCTACTGCTCTGCAGGGTGGTTCTTTTGTACCCGCTTGTTGTTTCAGGACATGAAAGCTCCTCTGCCAGAAGCCATTCAGTGTGAACCTGTTCCCCTGCTTTCATTGCATCTGCTGGGGGATGAACGTATTATGGCAAAGCTTCATTGTCTCTCACTCCCTCGATCCCTCAAATGGGGAGCACTCATCTCTGCATTATTTTCCTGCTCTGTGTTTGATGTGATTAACTCTGTCTCCAACCGAGTGCCAGGTACACATGCTGACACCAGTGAGACAACTTCTCAGCCTGCCCAGAGGCCGCTGTTCAAGCTGTCCTACTCAGTGCACAAGTGCCAGCTCTTCTCCAAGAGCCCCTGCAAGGAAAACTGCACCTGAGACCACAACTGGAGAGTGACATGCCTTCTGACACTAGCACAGCCGCAAGGGTCTCCCCCATGCCTTTGAACACCCCCACAGGATGGGCCCCAAAGGGCAGACCTGCCACTGGCTTGCAGGATTTCTGCTTTACAGTTAAGACACTAAGTCAGAAATCTTAATGTGCCAATTTAACTGAGGGGCCTGAATACATAATTATTTCTAGGAGATGAGAAACATGTCAACTGCCAAGTAATAGTTCCTGGTGGAAATCTAAAATTTCAGCATTCTATTTCCTTCACAGCATTTTTCCCAGTCTTTAAGAAACAAAGAAACCTGCAACCAACAGCGTGTATTTTTTCATTTCAAATACATACGCTGAGCTACTGTTTTGACAGTTCAGATTCAATCAGATTTCTGTACTTAAAGTGACAAGACAATTTAGTTACAGCATAGAGCACGGGACAGTGACTTTGACATAATTCCACTTTCACCACTGGAACCTTGCATTCAGTGCCCAGTTTAGGACATAAGTGATTTGCTGTCTCATTTAAGACTCCCCTACATGCTTATCTGCAACACAGAATCTGTAGCATGTGTCACCATCATTTCTGTTTCAAAGGTGCAGTAAACAGCTTCATTTCCACAGATAATTCTCATGAGTCACTTCCCCAACACATTTGTCATTTTAAATACTCAAGTTCAGTAGAAACCAAATGTAAAATCAGTGTCCTTTCATGAAATTCAATGAGCTATTCTGATTTATGTCACAGAGCATAAATCTGCAGATGAGGGACTTGTATCTGTTATGGACTCCAGGGCTCTCAGATGTTAAGACCCAGAAGTAGTAATCATTTCAGACTCAAGCCCTTTAAAGAGACTATCCTTTTCCCTAAAACCAGGACTCATTTACATGAGGTTGTGACCTTAGTGTGGACTCTCATACAAGCAAGATAGCACTGCATTTTTCAATTTGTCTCACATATCAGAAGAAATTGGAAATGTGTTAAAACAGATTAGGTAAAAACACACCTAATGAAGTATAAAACTGTATATACTTGTTCATGTTGGATACATTTCGCTTGAAGTTCAGACCTTGCTATATTCCCACATAACTGTCCTGCCTGAGCTACCTGAGTCCATTCAGAGCCATTGCCAATTTGTCAATGGCTGCAAAGGTAGCAAGACTGGACTAACTCCTCAAAAGATGCAAGAAAGCAAATTTAAGCATTCACCTCAGCTGTTGTGCAAAAGCATAAACCTTTGCTAGGGCTATCTCAGAATTGACTTCCAGGTTTATTTAAGCTTGATGCTAGGGCAGAAGAAGAATGTTCATTCAAGAAGCCAGTATGATGTCTTTTATCTATTTTTGAACTCTAAACTTACTCTAAAGTTACTGGGAACAGGGATACGAAATAACTAAGTGAAATATTTATTCTATGCTTACAATTGTATCATAGCTTGCATGAGTGAAACTTACACAAAGTTCTAGGTTATTTGGGGAATGAATTGAACCAGTGTAATAGCTTTTTGCAGATTAACATGGTATGATGGAGGAAAGGCATCTTGTCCTCCTGCTGAAGTTTACTGTGATGGCCACAGTAGCTCCTGACTTGCCTGCTCTCTAACTTCCAGTCTGCAGAAAAACACAGTTTTTTTTGCCATTGGTACATGAAATGGAAAATGCTGTGAATATTATGGCAGTTATATATATGCAGGTTTATATTTACATGTAAGGTTTGGAGAATGTATCTTCAAAAATAGAAGGAGTTTTTTGTTACAGCTGAGTGCTGAATCTCTTTTAATCTTTCCTTATGTAGCAATCTCTCCATCTCCATGATTATTATCCATTGTTTTTCTCTGAACTCCATCCAGTTTGTCTACATTTTTCAAGAAATAAGGTGTCTAAAACTCTCAGTGCAATATTCCACCTTCATTGTCACTATAGAGTCTATTATCTTCCTGCTCCATGAGAGGCATAAATATCTCCGTTTTATGCAGCTCAAGGTTGAAATGGTCCTTTAGCTGCCATGTTACTTTGCAAATATATCTGATAAATAAGATTTAAAAAAGGTTTTGGAGGAAAAAAAAAAGAACAATAAAAAGCAATATGTGCTGACACAACTGACAAGCAATAATTACCTCTCTGACATTACAAGAAGGTTACTAGCCTTACCTCCCACCATAAAAAAAACCACTGGTATAAGCTGGTTTAACCAAATTAGTTTTTCCGGGTGTCAGTGATCTGTGTTTTAACTGCCCCACAAATTATCTGAAAATCTTCATAAATCTCAGAAGCACTTAAAATTCTTAATTAAGTAAATAATATAGATTAATAATTCCTAAAAATCATTGGTTCCAGTAAAATAGTGTATGCAGCATATGTGCACATTCCCAAGAACTCTATACTAGATAACCTCAGATATGAGAACATTTCAGTGTTTGAACAAAACTGTCTCAAAGTCTTTTATCATATCACAAAATCAAAGGATTAAAAGAACCTAATGAAAAAGAAATTCACTCTGAGATTGCTGTTATTACAAGATACAAACCCCTCAACTGGGACTTGAGACTCCTGTTTTGGCTGCTATCCTGAGTCTGTGTTCTGGAAAGAAAATCCTGCTGTGACCCACTAGTGGGGCTCAATGGGCCTACAGGGAATGGGAATTGAGATTCTTTTTGTGCAATTTCATGTTCATATTGCAGACAAATGTTTCATAACTTCATGTACTTTTCCCAGCTACTAAATTTAGATACCAAAGGCTGGAGCAAATATGCCCAGCTTTGCATTCCTCACCCTGCAAGGGACAACGCAAGGCACAACCCCCTAAAGATTGTGCTTACTTTGCCTATAGGACCAACACATTAACTTAAGAGTTATATCATTTACTCTCTCCACAGAGCAGCCCATGTAAAGCTAACAGTTTGTACCTCAGTCCTCCGTGTTCCTCAAGAACACGCTGCCTTTCCTTCCATTCAAAATGTTTGGCATGCGAGGCGCTGCCCGCTCACCCAGGAAATGGACAAACTGGCTTCTGGACTCACCGCAGCCCCGGGCGCCTGCTTCCATCTGCCTGCTCTGACTTTCCCACTCCCTGTTCTTATGCCAAAACATTGTCCCTCAATGCATCCAAGAACATGGGCACGGTGGGGACCCAGAGGGAGCTGCCAGGAGTCAGATTTGGGTTCCAGAGTTTGGCATGGAAAATGCGTGTGAGTATTTTCCATCTGATCGCTGCTGGAATTAAACACAAAAGCTCTTCTGGAAAAAGAGGCTAAGATGTGTAGCAGCAATTCAGTATCATTGGGCTGCATCATTTACTGGAGAGAATGGAACTGTTTTGTTCTGCTGGAGTTTAAAAAGGAGTCATTTCCCATGCTCTCCTCTATCTGCAATGTCCATGTGGAAGAAGCAGCAATAAAAACAGAACTTCTCTCATGCTAAGCACAGGTACCCAAGGCAGGAGCATACTGATTTATATGTTGCATTTCTGCTTTCCATCACACAGACTTTATGAGGAATCATAAAATGGAAGGTAGAGTAATTAAGAAAGAAGTCATATAAGATATGAGACAGAGTTTTGCTTCTGCTGCTTGGTATTTCTGGATACATAACGAGAACATATATTAATTCACTGAGATTCCTATTCATTACGTTGGTAATTCTGTAGTTTATCAAAGGAATTTAAATAATAAATAGAAATTAAAAAATAAACATAATTTAATTAAAAAAAAAAAAAA
>VYZR01109816.1:12474-32820 GCA_013400675.1 Oxylabes madagascariensis | reverse complement strand
TTAAAAATATTGTGTATCGCAAAAAGGCTACTTAGGGTGTAAGGAATGTGTGAGTAGAAAGTATAGTAAGTATTAGTGTTCATTCACTTTTATTTGGTATCTCAGAGACGTTCCCAATAGAGGAGAAAATAATCTTACCTGCTAAGCAAACTCCATGATACCAGGGTTGTGTTCCTATCCAAGGTGATACAGAGGGAGCTGGATTGTCAGCTCCATAAATTACCTGTAGTATTGCTTTGATTCACTGTGAAACTTCAGGGTTACATACAGTCCAGACTGGGATTTTTATTGAAATATTTGTTGTTTTTGTAGCTGTGTTTTCAAAATTGTAATTAAAAGATAATTCTTCCATGCAGTCTTTATCCTCTCTCCTTTTTCTCTGTTTAGATTTGAAGTGATTTGAATGAACTTTTTATTCAGAAAACCTGAGGGGGAGGAGGTGGGTGCTTTTTCTGCAAGGAGTAAGTGATCTAGCTGAAGTAGTGTTGCAAACAATCTCCTCAGTTGCCTGCAATTCAAGACAAAGTTGGAAATCCCAGCAGTTGGATAATGCATCTTACCCAAGATGTAATGGGAAAAATGGGTACAGCATGACATAGCTTAGTGCTTCTGTTTCTGGGACTAACACAGAAAGTTTTCATGTCTTAGGTATATGTGCAAAATATGAATTTTACAGAGTTAATTCTATAGTTTTGTGAATACCTACAGAAAAGCTTCTGTCCGAAGTTTTGTGCCTTTGGCTCAGTCATAGTAAGGCCACGTGATCAGTTTGGTCTGTTATGGAGGCTGATAAACTCCTTGCTGAATTGATTACAGTCTGAGGCAAGCACCAGACAAAGAATATGACTGGGATTTAAAAGCTGAAAGTAGATATATGCCCTTTGTAACCTTTANGGGCGGAAAGACGAGGGACAGGGGCACACGAGCCCCCCCGACTGCAGCACGTTCCTTCTCTTCACCCCCTCGCAGGTGTTCCGCGGCTCCGGCTCTCCCTGCTGCCTCCTTCCTCCGCGCAAATGGGATGCCGGCTAAACGTGATGTTGTAAAATCCGCGTGAGGACGAAAGGCAGATGCAACGATTTAAAAGGTGAGAAGCTTAAACAAGAATATGGCTGGGATACATGACTGTAAATTTACTGTGATTAAGAAATGCTGTATATTGCTTTTTGCAACTGTCTGGTAGCTGAATCTGGAGATGAATTTGCAGAATAGGCTTTTTATATTGCTTTCGAAATACATTGTAATAAATGGGACCAAGTGCACATCTTATTCTGGTAACAGACTGCCTCTCCCTATAGAATCGTCAACCAGAAATCTCTCTTGCAATTTCTATTAAAAGCAGCCATAGGACTGTAATTTTTTTTTCTTTTTGTGCCTAGTGTTTAAAAATATTACTGTTGTTGTTAAAGTTTTCTAGAATAGGTTTGATGAGCTTTGGAAATTCCTAGCTTTATACCTAAATAATGGATAATGTTTGGTGTTTTAAAAACCGTGTCAAGAAAAAGCTGAAAGTAGATATATGCCCTTTGTAACCTTTACTGTAGTATGTATGTACTTGAAAATTTCAAATATTGCAAACAAACAAAGTGCAGCCAGCCTCCTCCATCTCTCCTAATTACCATCATCTGACCCTGTGGATGCCCCAGTTAGGAACTCTCCTTGCGGCGCAATGCTGAAGGGAACAATCATATTTCATGATGTGAAAAACAGGGGATGATGCAGAGGTCAAAGGCCGATAGTCTGGCTTCCTAATGCTACACTGTCAGGCCAAGTTTTGTAATATTGTGGTGCTCCCATGCAAACTGGAAACTTCAGAGGAGCCACGACAGTGGTGCAGAGAAGAATTAGAAGCAGAGAATTGGAAGCATCATAAAGGAAGGGAAAGCATTAACACGGTCCCCACCTATATAAGGAAACCATTCCTGATGCAAGAGGACTTCTTGGCCTCCAATTAAGACACGCAGCAAAATCCAACCACTTGAAGTTCAATCTAGATAAATGCTGCCTTACCTCTGTAAGACCCATGTTTAGTTATAGTTTGCTGTTAGAGTAACTGAGCAAGAAACAATATATTGTCCCCCCCTGCAGGTTTTAAATTAAGATTGCTTAATCTTTCTGAAGGATTATTTAGGTCAGTGACTAATCAGGGCCTGATTCAACATATTTTATTTACAAAGCAGGATTAAATGGATGATATGTCTGAGGAATTTCTTTCACTTGAAAAATGAGCCTAGAAAGAGTGGTTATCTTAATAATTAGCAAACTAGTATAATGATATTGCATCTGATTGTAAGCCATACTTCCATGTCCAGCAATTTTGTTAGTATTACTCTATTACAGTAGCAATTTCATTGCTCATCCCAAAAGAATAACCTTTAAATTTGTGACATTTTAAAATAGGGCAGGCTTAATTTCTAGTTTTAGCTTTTAGTACACAACTAGGTGTTATTTTCAAGCTTTTATACATGAAGGGTAAGTAAAAAAGAAAGAGTTCTCAAATCATCAATAGTAATACATTAATACGTGTCTAACACATTCTAATTTTAGTTTAGATTTTAAAATAGTATTCTCTAATATTGATCTTATAGCAAAAGTCAAAGGCCTAGCTTAGAGTCAGAATACCATAAAATTAATGATCTTTGGTAGAGGATCTATTTTGGGGAAAATTAAGAAAGTAATAAATATTTGGTGCTCTTTACCGACACAGATTGTCTCCCTGTGTCATAGGAGTTGTAGGATTGGACTGTGGACACAGACATATTTCATTGGCATTACTTCTTTGGGCTGAACAATGTGAGAAGTTACATTACTGAAACAATTATTAGGGTACTTTTTCCCTATTTGAATGCCAATAGGAAAAAAGAGATTTTGTTGCAATTGAAGAATACATCCCAATCAGTACTGAATCTTTTTGGATCATATTTCAAATGAATTAACTTAGAGTAAATTATTTCAGGCAGAGTATATTAGTAAAAGAAAGAGCTGCTAAAGAGCCATTACCACTTTCCAATCAAATGAGAAACATAACTGAGTACCACCTGTCACAAAGGCAGTACAGTGATCCAGATGGTTATTTATCTTCACTTAGGGAGGAAGAATGGAGAGAGGAAACACTGCTGCCAGAATTTGTGTTTTTCCCCTCCTCTTTTTTACCTTTTTGTCAGAATAGTTTCTCTCATTACTGAGCAAAGAATGTCTTAGGAATAGGTTGAATGAATGGGATGTTCCTCTTCATATGTAAAGGTAGTTCACATCTTTTTTTTTAGTAGCATGATATGCAGTTTGAGAGATCCACCCATCACTCTTTCATCTTCTATGGTCAATAAGAAAATTCAAAAATACAATGAAAAGGATTTTCACTGCTTGATAGTTATTTTGTTTCCCTCAGAAGCTTAGAAATTATTTTGCTGTTTTACTTGGAATAGAAATAACCTAGTAACAAGATGAAAACAATTTGCAGTTTTTAAAAAGGTTTCCCTTCATTAAAAAAAATATGTTTATGATAAATATGCACAGTATGAGCATTCAAATTAATGTGTATTGTGCATGCATTTTATTTACCAGTGTATTTGAGGCTCAAGCTTAGGCAGGAATCAAGAGAGGGCAAGCTGATCTAACCCCAGCCCTTTCTGATTTTGAATATTGTGTGAAATTGTTCACTGTGTTGCTAAAATCTACTGGCAACCACGTTAGGTCTGACAGAGTGCAGGTTCTTTTTGGAATTAAAAACATGCTGAGACTATTGGACATAGATGTAAGCAAATGGATGTAGGCTTCAAGCATATTTCTGCTATGGGCACATTTTAAAGTAAATAGTTCTCATGTTCAGGTTTGTAACTAACAGCTCTGTGGAATTCACTCTTGCTTAGTAGCAATTCCCACCCCTCTCCATCCTGGTAGAGTGACATATTTTATGGCTAAACTGGGAGATGAGCCAATGCTCCCAGGATGTCTTCCTAGAACAGGAATTGTATTCAGAGAAATGGTTTAAATAAAGCATTTCTTTTAAATTATAGCTATATATTGATCACAAAACGAAAACTGACAGAAAGGCATGACAGTAAAAATGTGAGTGGTACTGGGCCAGTAAGTGATGCTAGGACTCTGTGACAGCTTTTATGCTCATACAGAAATACACCCATATATATAACATCACTTATTATGTCAGAGTACCTTCTTAGAACTTAGGTGGATGAAGTATCTGTCACTCTTGATAATTAGGAAATAAGAAAAGTAAGAAAAATGAACTTTTATTACAAAGACTTACTAAGAGAAGTATTGCAAGACCTCCCATGAATTTGAACTCTGTAATTCCTAGGTCTCCATTATTGCTGCTGCTTCTTATCACACATCCATTTTTGTATAAACAGGGCTGTGTCAGTGATGCTCAAGACAGTGGGAATTATTTACACCCCTGACCATTTTCATGTCAATCCCAGATAGATGGGTATGTGCCTCCAAGATCTTTGCTATTGCCTACAAAGTACTTTGAGCCTTGTGAATGTAGTTGAGCTTATATATAAAACATACCCCTTGTGAACAGCTTCTGAGAAACAAAATCCCTGTTCAGTGGGGTTTAACTCCTTGACTGTGACTCAAGAGAACATCTGAGTTATTGGCTTTCTGCAGGCCAAAGTGGTAAAAGGCAGTTTGAAGAAGAAGAATATTCTTTTCTCAAAGGAGAAGAATAAAATTCAACTTCTGCGGTCTTTAATTTCTTACGAAAGATGACACTAGGCAGGGATCAGGTCAGTTTCTGACATAAATTCAAAACGTTATTGAACAAGAACAGTATTTCCCCTTTTTTCCACTGACGTTTGCTTTAGGAGCTTTATCACTGTAAAAGTAAATGTAGAAACACTATTTCATTTTTCCAATGCACTGGAAATATATATAAAGGAAAAAGTTGGTCCGACATAAATAGGCCACAAAATTATTTATTTTTATAGCATATCCTAAGTATTCTTAATCTTACAACTTAAGTGTATCAGCATGTTGTGATTTCACACCTGCTTTTGTGATGAAGTTTCTCCAATTATTGATGATTTGAGAACTCTCTTTTTTACTTACCCTTCATGTATAAAAGCTTGAAAATAACACCTAGTTGTGTACTAAAAGCTAAAACTAGAAATTAAGCCTGCCCTATTTTAAAATGTCACAAATTTAAAGGTTATTCTTTTGAGATGAGAAATGAAATTACTACTGTAATAGAGTAATACAAAATTGCTGGACATGGAAGTATGGTTTACAATCAAATGCAATGGTGAAAGAAGCCAACTTGAAGTAAGGGAAAACAGAATTCAAATTCAGTTATAAATCAGCTAGAGAATAAATATTACTATTTCTTAATTCTCTTTTTGGCGTGACATACTGTTAGAATGTTACAAAAATTAGCTTAGTTATGTTTGATTAAAAATAGAATTTTCAGCGAGATCCTTTGTGTTCTTCCAATTTTGTATGTGTAAAGCCCTTGGCTTTGGAGTTTTGGATTCAACATTTTGGACCTTCATACTGAAGCATGTTTGTCACAGCTGCCGAAAGAACGACTCACGCTTTGACTCTGGCTATCAATGTGTGGCTTTGTAGCTACGGAAGTCTGGGGTGTTTTTATGTGTGTGGAGCAGGGCAATACAGAATGATTTGGAGAGGTTTCTTATTTAACCGACTTTTTCCATATTTCATCTATTATTCCATAATGATGAACTCCTGACTATAAAGCACTCTGACAAAAAACCTTTGCAAAAACAGTCACATGACTGATCCTAACTCTCTTTTGATGGTGCCTTCAGTAACTCACTTGTAACTTCTGAGCACTGTGCTTGTGGTCTGGATCCTGTTTTTCACTGTGAAGTGTTGGGGAGCAGTGTCATGTACACAGTATCTGAGGTGGTTTTGGGCTTTACATTTATTAGATGTGTCTATGTGGATGAGTGTGTTTTGAGGGAATATTTTGGGTAGTGAAAGATGTGCAAATGCCACTGAGCTTGAAGAATTGCAGTACCTACTGAAAAAATGCTCTTGGACAAGCTTGAGATGTTTAGGCAGAGAAGACTAAGGTGCTTATACCGATATTCATTGAAACAACCGCCTGTAGACTGAAAGCTTTTGGTCTTCCCAATTTCACAGGTGGTAAATTCACTTTAAATCTCTTTTCTTTAAAGGAGGAAAATCACTTTAAAACACACTCTTTCTCAGCTTCATAATGACTTTCATAGCTTAATTATAAGCTCCTACAAATAGGGTTTTACTGCACAAATGCTGACACAGCCTTACCTCTAGTGACCTGAATGGCCTCCTATGTTAATTACTGTAGATCTGTAATCATGTTATGAAAATACACATCTGGCCTTTGTCCCAGGGCCTGGACCATATCTGTTGTCTGTCTTTCTGTACAGTGTTAAATGTATGTGTCACTTTAAAGAACAAATTCTCAGTTGTAACTCAGAAAAATAGTCCCCTTCTTTGTAAGAATCAGCTTTGACTCCCCTTTCCTTTATACTGCTCCGCTGCTCTGTGTCTTGCTTGGCTGGTATACAAATAATTCAACCTGGAAGATCTCTGGGAGACTTGAAGAACATGTCCCATGGCAGAGGAAATTAATCAGATTTAGTGAAGCTGTTTATTGATCTACTTTTAGACTGCAAAGGATATCCAAAATGTAGGGCATGGCCTGCTGCTTTGAATTTCTGCAAGGAAATTAATGTTAACAGGGAAAAAGCAGTTTACTTGCTAGTTTAATTTTCATAATCAGATGTCTGCCCATTTTGATTTTTATGCACACAGGTTTGGATGGGCATTTTTTTTTGGAAGATATACTGGGAAGTAATGAAAATATAAACTTCTCTAGCTCAGTTGTTTCGGTAGGCAATGTCACACTTGTTCTTAGCAGAACAAGTACTGTGGGGACTCAACTTCTTATTCACATTTGTACAGCAAATTTAGGCTTTGAAAATCATTTGTGTAGCTTGTTGGGGTTTTGGTATAGCTGAATGTAACCACTGAGATGCAAAGCCAGATAGACTAGGAGAAGCCCAATGTATAGCAGGCTTCAATAATAAAATTGGGCAAAAAAGAGGGTAAGGCTCCTATTGACCCTATACCGAAAAAAATTGGTATTCTGATATGTTTATGATTTATTTGCAGGTGGAAAGGGATGGTGGGGTTATTGAGGAGAGGGGCAGAACTCTCTTTTGAAGGTGCTGTCCGTAACTAAGGGGCAAAGTCGGGCAGGACTGAGTGAAGGGTCACCGTGTTCTGGTACTCTCCTGGTGCTGGCTAAATCAAACCTTGGCCCAAGACCGCACCGAAGCAGCAGTGCTGGGGAGCCTGCGGCTGAAGCTTGGCGTAAAGCGCTGAACTCCCGAGCCGTGTGCGATGTTTTGCACAGTCTCGCCCGGCGGCGAGCGGGGCCCGGTCCCTCCGCTCTCCGCTCCCATTGCAGCGCCCGTGGGGTGCCGGTGTGCAGGGGCGCGGCGGGCCCGGCCCCGCGGCCCCGGCTGCATCCCTGATCCCGCACCCCACAGCCCGCATCTCTCATCCCCGATCCCGCATCCGCATCCCGGATCCCGCAGGTGTCCCCGGCTCCTGCCCCCCCGCGGGCCCGGCGGTGCGCGCGGCCATGTGACTGGCGCGCGCTTCCTGCCTCCGCGCCGCCCGATCCGNACGCGCCCCGCGGGGAGGCAGCCGGGGAGGGGGCGCGGGGGGCCGCCTTCCCGCCCGCCTGCCCGTGCCGGGCGCCGCGCCGATTCCTCGCTGCGTGGGGAAACAGGTTGGCTCGCTCCGGTGCCCGGCGATGCCGCGGCGGCGGGAGTGTCTGGGCGCCAGGACGCTCGGGGTCGGAGCGGTGTGCGTTTGTGCGCGTGTGTGCGTGTGTCCCTCCGGGGCAAGCACCCTGCCCTCCCGCTCCCCGCCTCCGGCATCCCCTTCCTCTCGGTACCCCGCTCTTGATGTCCCCCTGCCTCCGACATCTCCTTTCCCAGGCTCTCTTGCCCTCCCCACCCGCTCCCCGGCGGTGGGGCAGCGCAGGGAGCGAGCACCTGTGGGCAGCCCCGCGGGCATCCCGGGCCGCGGCCGCGGCCGGGGCAGTACCCGGCGGTCCCTGGCCCTCCTCGCTTGCAGACCGCAGAGGAATCTGCTGAGGACCGGCACTGCCACGGCAGGGTCTGCCTCCCGCCGGATCCCGGGCTGTGCTCCGTGCTGCCGTGTCGCAGTCTCTTGTGCTCAGCTGTGGGGCTGGTGATCTGGGGGTTATTGTTGTCAGGGGGACGCGGTGCACCCTCTCCTCGGAGCGCCGTGGGGCTGCACGGCTACGGCTGGGCGGCCTTTTCCCTGTAAGTAGGAAAGAGATCGGTTGATGGGGGACTTTTAACATCGTTAGATCAGTAGGGACCCTTTTTCCTGCCAGGCCTCCCCCAAACACAGGGTTGCAGACACACAGAAGGTTTAACTGCGGGTGTCGATCTCATACTGAGATTCTGTTTGTGAATGGTGGTTCCTGCCTTGCACAGGAAATCTGTCTGGGGCAGGGAAAAGTCTCTCGTGTACATACACAAGTGTCTGACTGTGCGTACACATCCCTGTCAACACACTGCATAGGTCTGTGGAGGCTTTGCTGCTCCTGAAATGGCTGTGTGTTAGCGCAGCGAGCTGCACAACATTGACAAAGCTTGAAAGAGACAAGTCTCAGCTGCTGCAGGTTGATGAGATGCGCTCGTGGCAAGCCCGTTTTTCATAGGGTCTGTTCCCATCATCTGTTGACGTGGTCCATTTTGCAATCAGGTGGCAGGTTGCTACACAGTGTGAGGTTATCTTTGGCATCTTCTTTCTCCTTGTGGCAGGGACAGTTTTTCCCGTTGCTTTCTGGATCCCTTTTATGAATCCTACTTCCTATTAATTGTTTCTGACAGTGGAGTAGAAGGTCCTGTTGCTTTCATTGACAGACTGGCTGCTGAGTTCCTTTCTGTAGAGAGACAATTAAGTGTAAACCAAGTTTCCATCTGTAGTTCATGATGGTGATTTCATGGGAGGCTTAGTCCTCAGTGTTTCACCCCAATGCAGTAGTCTGCAGTCAGTAGCAGTCTCGCTCTTGCTCATGCCTTGCTGGCCTCTGTGCTACTCTCACTTTGTCAGTGTGTGCTGTCTCTGTGCCTTGGCCACTGTGCAGGGAGCCAGAGGAGTCAGCTTCCAGAAGGCACAACTGCAGGATTGCCTTGGGTTGTCTGGCTTTAAATTTTGTTTCTCCAGGGCTGTGCCTAGAAAAAAAGGCTATTGCTGTGGTTGAGAGCAGCAAAGGAGATAGTATTTCTTGTGTGCTGATGAGGGGACAATTGTCCCTTGTTCCCTCAGGAGCCCTGCCCTGGTGCAGTACCTCTCTGCAGAGCTGCAGGTCCCTGTCCATAGAGCTGCGGATCAGTGCTGTTGCTTGCTACGTTTGTGTCCTCATTCTCCATTTACTGCACCTAACTAATTCAGTTGTGTTTGCTTCAAGGGGATGGGAGACTTCTCCATGTAATATATACATTGTGGCATATACCCCAGTCCTCTCTTACTCTTGTGGTTTCTGAGAGGGCCTGTGCAGCTCAGCAGCAGAGCACTGCTTTCCTGCCACCATGATGGCAAAGGCACAGCTCCTTCAAGATTTCTGGGTTCTGGTGATGTTTTCTCTGTGTGTCAGGCAATGAAGTCTGTGTTTGTGCTGTGGCACTCTCAGCCTGGCTGCTGTCTGGGGCCCTATTAGGCAGAAATGCTTTTTGCGTGTTGGAGTCTTGTACCTGGAGTCATGGCAGAGTTTGGGGAACAGGAGTAGGTGCCAGCTAATCGGTGCTGAAGTCCGTTAGTCTGGGAGCTAATGCTGTGACATAGCTTTAGAGGACTTCGGTTTTGGGGATCAATCCTTGTCGTGACTGGAAACAAACAGAACAGGAATGCAAGCAATAAAATGAATACAGGTCTGTTCCCAAGCGTTGTCCCAGTTCAGTGGGCTCTGGTTATGAGGAAAAAGGCTTCTAGCAGAGCTTTTTTCCTTCAGGGGTTAGTGTGGGGGCTTTGCTATATGCAATAGTTAATTTTGTTTCTTTTTTGTGAAACTGTATCGCACTATATGTTTTAATTGTCATTTCTAATAAGAAGATTGCGAATGTAGTCCTTAATTAATTTTATCTACTAACGGTGCTCCGAGATTGTGAAGCCTCGATAAAATTTCCCACCAAAGTCCCACAATCTCTACAAAGTGGAATCTACTTTTATTCTAGTGTTAGTCATTTATTATTGATTTATTATGCAAGCTTTTAATTGATAGCCCTATTTTCTAGCAATTTGAAAACTAATAAAATACATTGTTGCCTGTGGTTCTGAGGAATTAAATAATTTCCTTGGCAGTTTCCTGTCACTTTTTTTGAAAACAGGTCTTCTACCATGACAATAGCCTTGTTAGCAGTTGTGCTAATGTTTTGGTTTTTTTTTATAGTGTGGACAAACTTTGGTGAAGATTATCAGAAATCTGTTGCTAATTTACTATAAATGCAATATTGTACAAATAAGTTGAAAAGGAAATTGTTCACCTGGAAACAAATTGTTGAAGCTGTTCTTGGAAATGCAAATAGAGTCTTTAATTTGTATTGTTCAGTACCTATACTAATATGGTAGCAAAATGTATGCTTTCAGAATCATCTAGTGATTTATTTATCAGTCATCAAGAATGTTTTTTCAGTGATTATTCAGAGTGCTTTAAAATAGTTGTGAGTAATTGAAAGATTTCTGAGGAGTCATCATTTGTTTACAAAACAGGGAAAACAATCTGCAGACCTCTACAAAGATCTTTTGTTAATTTCCTAGCAAAGAACTAAATATTTCGAGTTTGTCTGTGTATATGTATACCTGATTGCATGGAAATTATTTTGAAAATTGTTGCTTTATTGTGACTTTACTGGCAGTTTATTCATAGCACAAATTGTTCATATTTGTTCCTATACATTCTGGACCTCTCATGAGCAAGTCGAAATTGGCTTTTAAAATAGGGTTGTTATTTGGTACAAGTTTGATATTTTGGATATAAGGAGGGTGTATAGGCAAAGTGCAGATATTTTTGCTGACTATATGTTTGGCATGTTGTTTTTCTGTGTTTTCTGAAGGTAGCAGTAAAACCCATGTATGGAAAGTGAAACTGACTTTTCCTTTCTAAGTTCGTGTTCTCTCGCTCTCCTCATTCACTCTTAAAGAGCTATTTAGTTGTATTTATTTGTTTATTTATTTTTATATTTATTGTTCAAATCTGGTAGATACAAGGCTTTGAAGCATGACATTGCTGAGCTATATGTGGATACTGCATATGCCTGTCTTACAGTGTATGATGTGCATGCTCTAGGTAAGACTGTTTGTATCAAGAGCGCTCTTGTGCTGCTGCAAATGGCACGCAGTGATTGCTGCTTAGGACTCCGTATGTGGGAGAATGGTATAGCAAGATCTTGAGAAGTAACTATTTTTAATGTAGCAGGTGAGTGTGGGAAGCTGCTCGCACTAACAGGCCAAATTCTTTTGCTTTTGTTAATGCTGAGTGGGACCTTGGATGAGACTTGCAGATGAATGTATTGCTCATTGTGAGAAGGGGTGGCAGAGCCTGACCCCGTGGTTTGTATAACTCATTCCCAGTTCACTTCTCCAGAGTGCATTATAGCAACACTTAAGGCAAGTTTATAGAGACTACAGGAAAAATACAGAGGCAGTATTACATTTTCAAGACAACAGTGCTGAGATAATGGCACCACTGAAAATAAAACTCTAAAACTTAATAGTAAGTATAAATTTAGGATTGAATTTGTTATTTTCTTTATTACTGCCTGATTCCAACCTCTAAATGAAAAGAAAAAAGAAAACTTTTCCCAGAAAATGCCAGAAAGAAATTAAGTAACAATCACAATCACATGTTTTTTTAAGCCCTCCCAACTTCTCCCTCATATTTGCAAGTGTCACAGTTAAAAAAAAAAATACAATACGTCTGGATCATATGGTATTCTCTGGTGTTTCTGTTTAAGAATAATTGGCAGCCTGAGACATATTTGCGCAGAAAAAAAAAAAAAAAAAAAAAAAAAAAAAAAAGAATCCTGTGTGGAATCATCCCACCTTAATGCATCTATAATTTGTTTGATTTCTTCCCACAAATTCTACTTGTTAAATATATGCTTTCAATTTCCTCTGTTAGTAATTACATCTTCTCTCTACTTTTTGCTTTGAAAAAAATATAGAATGAGTTCTAAAACAAAATACTTCCACTGACATCTTTTAATGCATCTCAAACAGGTAATGTTTACAGTTTCAATGGGTAAGAGGGTTTAAGTAGGTGAGGAAATGCATAATCCACTGTGAAGTGTCTTAGACAATTAGTTGAGTGTCTGATATGAGAAGGGAGAGCCATAGGCATTGCATGTTCCTTTCATAGGTTCAGGTCTGCCATGTAAAAAGTCCAAACTATTGAAGAACTACGTCACATTATTTTGCAATAATAATGCCATTTTGATGTCATACAAATTGATGGAACACTGAATGTGGGCACACAGTTTTCAGTGTTGGTGCAGTTTAAAAAAAAAAAAAAAAAAAAGGAAAGCGTAGCGTATTTAAAGATAATTAAAATCCACCCTTGTTCTACAAGGTTGTTTGTTAGGATAGGCAAGGTGAAAGTTGGAATAGATGATAAAGGCCATTGCTTAAAATAGAAGAAATATCTTGGAGAAAAAAGAAGTTGCAGGGTGAAATGAGGGTAAATGAGGTGTGGAGTTTTGTGTGAACTTGGAGAATCGAGGGCATTATGGCTGACTGATATGAAAGGCAAAAGGGAGCTGACTAAATTTCATGGGCAAAGAAGTGTAGGGACAGAAGGAAGAAAACCAGGTCTTTTGCCTCCTTGTACAGCAGGCAAAATAGTATTTTGAATCTTGAGTCTTCTCTGTCTTTGCCAGTTTCCCTGTTCTCCTACTTAGACCCTTTCCACTTTGTTTAATTAGGTATTTATGAGACATTGCAAAGTTTATAAATAAATACGTACTGAAATTAGTGGAAATGTGAAAGCTAAGGTCAAGATTTGCAAGATCTCAATTTTAATCAAACAGACCAGAAACTTGCTGGAAAAAAACTGGCGCAGTAACGTATTTAGGAGAAATGAAGTCTGCAAGTTACATGAGCTAATATTTGGCATTTGTAAGGTATTTTGATTAGTGCAGTACTATTTGTTGCTTTGAGAAAAGATTAGCAATTTTAGAACTATTCAAGAACAACAAAAATGAGCATGGGCCTAAAAATATGAAAGAGCATTTGAAGAAACTGGGATTCCTTAGCCTGGAGACATTTTTGGTATGTAATAGTGCTGCAAAAAGGATCAATTTCTTTCTTATATCTGTACTGAATAGGATCCAAGGGAAAGGTTATGGGACAATTGTAAAAGCGTGTTAAGGAAAGCTGTCTAATGCTAAGAATGGTGTAGTAATGGAACAAATTGTCTGGTATGTTTGTGGAGTCTATTATCCGTCTGTTGGAATAGGTAAGACAATTATTGCTGCATTAGAGCTGAGTAATGGACTAGAAGACCTCACAAGATCTCTTCCAGTCCAATCATTCTGTGATTTCAAGCTCATTCAAGCTCAGTCTTGTCTTTTTGGCACAAGTATGTTATATATGGACGATAGATTAAGTGCAAACTAAGGAGAAAGAAGTAGTTTATCTGGATTATAAATGTTGATACCCTCAGTTAAGATCACCTAAATAGTGAATTTACTATAAACACTTACATTTACTGTAAACATATTCAAAGAGTATCTTGCAATGATAAATGCTCACTGTTGATCCATATTGTTGCAAGCAGGTTTTAAGACCATACAAAAATATAAAATACAACATTATATATTAATTTTCGTCTGCAAAATGCCAATCTGAAATGTAGATTTTTAAGCCTTTGTGGAATCCTCTTGATGTTTTAAAGAGTGTAGGACTCTGCATCAGTGGGGCTGCAAGAAGTTCTGGGACAAATTGCCCTGGGAGCAATTACTGTCACAGCAATTAGCTGTCATACTCAAAAAGGCCAGAAAATATTGCACATTTGTGTAGTTTTTTGGAGAAAGATTAAAAAAAGTTGCACCTTTTTCTGGAAACTTTTATTAATAGTAGTTGAAATGCTATAAATTCAAAATACTCTTGATCTGAAGCTACTATTCTGAAGAATAGTTCCAGATACCGGTGACTAGCAATTGTGCTAGATTATCTCTGAAGCCATTCGTAGTCTCTGAAACTATGTAAGGATGGAAAAAAGACCCAACCCTGCTATAGATCCTGGCAAGAATAGAAAATAGGTACTTAAACTGTAATCAGTCTGGCAAACAATGTCATTAAAGTCAAGAGCAAAATGCCATGTCTTTTTTGGAGAGAAGGTGCTAGATACATGTGAACTTCCCTTACAACATATGAATGTGCACAGAGATTTTACTTTAGAAGAAGCATTCAAAAGCAAGAATGTGATTTCATGTCAAATCTGAAAATTTTTGAATTCTGAATACCACTGAAAACTTTGTGGTGGTTGTGTGGTATCAAGGATGTTCATAGTGTTGTAAAGAGAATTGGGAAATAAAGGCACAATGAGGGAGATTGTGTGTAAATTATAAGTGCTTTAGATTTTTTTTTTCAATGGTACTAATTGTCTTGATATTTTTTCTTTGTAAAGTGGAAGAATAGCACGCACAGGGGAATAAAATTATTCTCCTGCTGTATTCTATAGTATGAAGAATGTAATAAAAATGAGAATTTCCTGTTGCCTGTGAAATAGTGGGTATTCGTCTGCCTTTGAATTCATGAAAATGTGATAACCTGTATCCATTTTACTAAAAAGGCATTAAGCATTTATTTTAATCATTTTTGTGACCTATTTAAGTAGCTACCAAAATAGAACCAGAGTGTCCCAGAACAGTATATTATCATGTCAGCAGAAGGGATATTATATGTATTGGTATTTTAAAAGAATTTAGAGAATAAAATTAGTTCCCTTCTGCCCCCTCATCCCCAAGTCTGTGCAGCAGTTGCTGCCAGCCATCTTAATGCTGTTCCTCAGAAACAACTTAATTTACAGTTCTTTTGAGACTATTGCTACTTCATTTGAGACTTGTATATGTTTCCAAGGTATCACCATGGCAAATTTTCATGCAGTGTCTGAAGTCTGCTCTGTGCTGAGATTTTAGCAGTAAATTTCATAACTTGGATTGTAACCCATATTATCCATCTCCTTCAATTGGTGTTATCCTTTCCCTTTATTTGAACAGAAGATAGAAATGCTCAAACATAAGACGTGACTGGCTGTATAATTGTCTTTTAGAAAGCTTCCACTTTATTATATTTTTCCTCTTTATGACTGTGCTATACTGAAATACTTAACTATGTCCACTTGTTTTTATTGCAACCTTATTGCTTTTGAAATTAAATGTAGCAATGAGCTGTAAAAGCACCCATAAAGCTGTGTTTCATACTTGTCTGAGAATCTTCTCATGAAAATTCTAGTAACAGGTAAATTCCATGTTTTGGGAGAAGCATCTGAATGATTTCAGATTAGGTTGATATGCTAGCACTGAGTAGTGCAGAAGCCTTCATGCTTATCCTCACTAATTTCAGAAAAAGGAGTTTTTTTCTGTAGTGATCTGTCTGGATTTCCCCATCAATATCAAATGTGCCTCTTGCCTTTGGAATAACCCCTCACCCCCAGTCCTCATCTTGTAGGGGAATGGATTGAGAAAAACCCTGCTGTGGAGCATACCCTGAAAACTCATGTAACTCACATGATTTTGTCTAAAACAACATAGGGAGAAAAAGACTTCTAAAGTATCTTTTAAAGGAAAAGCCACATTCAGCTTTAGAGAGGATGAAACGTTTTTTAGTGATCTATAGTTTGTGTAGTTTGGTTGTGTTCATTTCACTTTGTCTTACCTAAAAGTTCAGGGTTTTGTGTCTGCTGTATCTGAATTGGTTTTCTTTGGCCAGCAAATACACGAACGTTTTTTTCTATTTGCCCACCCATAACCCCAGGTAGATGAGAGGTTTCTAAATGTTAGCCCATATTGCCCAGAGCAACACAACTGCAGTTGCCTCTGGAGTGAAGACCAATAGAAAAGAAACAAGTAACTCTCCACTGAATATTTGTGAACTAGGATTTTTTTTCCCCCAGTTCTCTGTCCAGCGCTGGCCAAATTTGGGCAAAAATAACAGAAGCGACAAAGTCCTTTTTGCCTTGAAAAATATCAAGCTGCTGAAGAATGTGCATGCTTTACCAAGGAGTGCTGCTGACAAGCCAGCCTGTGGAGGACAAGAGATGTTTTTGAGAACTGGATGTCTCCACTGTGCCCATGATGAGGGATTTACCTTGGACTGGCTTCTGCTATAGGAACTGTGTTCCCATTAGTAGATATGATGGCACTGTACATGGTAACAGGATTAGACCTTGCAAACCCCAGTACATTACAGCCAAACAACAGCAAATCCCAAAGCTACCTTACCCTGCCTCTCTCTCCCAAATTTCTCCCTAAATATGAAACTTGTTAATATACGTACATCTATGAAAAATATTAAGCTAGACAGTACAAATAGAACTTCGTGAAAGAATCTTTTGAAGAAAAACATGGAAATGTTTAAGATACCTGATGGAAGTTATTACCAAAACATGTGAATGTGCAGATACGTAAAACCTGACTAAATTTTTTTGTTTATTCTTCTGTGAGTGATTCAGACTTACACAATCCAGTCTGTTACACATTCGTATGACTTAGATGTCTTGGCTAGTTCAATACAAAGAATGTAGGTTTTGATGATGCATCCAATGTAGGGTCTGAGAAACTCTGCTGGGAAAGTAGCCTTCTTGCTCTGAAATAATTTTTTCAAAATCTAAAACTGTAGAAATTATGATTCCAAAAGTGGTCTGGTATTAAGATGAGCTAATTGTAAAAAAATTCTGAGTAGTGTTAGAAATAGGTATCTCTGCAAAACCAATTCTTGGGACTCTTGGACTACTAAAATTGCTATCTATGACCCTCATCAAAAGTTTTTAACTATTTAATGTTCATTTGTTTGTGTCTGTCTCTTCTGTCTTGGATTGCATACAATGGCTGTACATAAAAACTGCTGCAAGGTAGACAGAATCAAAGCCTTCTTTTCAAGTCCCTTAGCTGTGTGCACTGACCTTGCATAAATGAGATGTAAATTTACCCTTGAGAAAATTGGGCTAATCTGCTTTGTGCTTGGCATCCCACAGAAATAAACATGGTAAGAATAAAGAATATTAAAGCATGGATAAGATGCTGCAAAAACTTCAGGTGGTTATATTTTAAGTTTATTTGTTTAGGAAAAAAATTGTGTGAACTTTTTGGGATGAAGACTGTAGTTTCCTTCTGAGTGTGTGCAGGGTCTGTCACTCACTGCTCCTGATCCATGACTGGCCTATTCAGGGGCTAGGACAGTGCACATATGACCAACACGCAATGATTGCAAACAAATACATCTCTGGCAATACAAAAATCTACTTATTTTCTCTAAGTTTGTTACTCTCCAGACTGCGCGTGGAAATTACTGAGCTACTGTAGCATAATCATTATGACTGTAATCCCATAAAGTGCATGCTCTAAGAGTTCAAATAATAGTTAAAAATTGTGAGTGGACAGAAATAAAAATACCTCTCAGTTTGTATTTTTTTTTTTACAAGAAGAAAACTTCCAATTTTCATGCACAACAAATAGAAAATTTTATGCAATAGTGCAAATGCATTTTTATGGATATGAAAAAAAAATCTAGAGAATTATGATTTATCTTGTTGAAATACTGTAACCCAGAGGCTTTTATTCTATTATCTGCTATACGTTCACCTTTGAGTTTTAAATTTTTCATTTCACAGTGATTGCAGAAATAATTGTTTATATAGTGCTTCCATTATGCACATTTATTAAAAAATAATAAAAATCATTAAAATAAGTCTGACAAAATTGACTTGAGCAAAAAAAAAAAAAAGAATTGATAGACGGTGTGTACAACCTGTAATATATTCTTAGTGCTTTGCAGTTATAGTACAGTTTTTAGTAACTCATTCCTAGGACTAGGTCTAGTTCTGCTACTGATATATTTTATATGGAAAAATAATATAAATTTGTAGTTGTTACGACTTATTTTGTTAGTTTGCCTTTTTTTTTACAGTCCACAATGAACTGGTTATTTTCCTGCTAACATTTGATATTTTTCCAGCAGACTTTTCTTGTGTATTTAAAAAGGGTGTGTTTTCTGTGTCTGTATATGCAAATATGAAAATTTTAATTCTAATGGGAATCCTTTTAAAAATTTCTTCCTGGTATATGCAATTCGATTGAATGGTTTCAGCTTTCAAGAAATACAAGACTAAGTAAATTTTCCTTTGAGTTTGTTACTATTACTGTGGTTTAGTACTTTGTTACTAATACTGTGGTTTAGTACTTGTTCTGCTCCATTTCGTAGAACCATAGAATGGTCTATGAATGATCTATGAAGGTCTGAAGGGACCTTAAAGATCATCTCATTCCAGCCCCCTTTGTGCCATGGGCAGGGACACCTTCCACTGGAGCCTGCTGCTCAAAGCCCCATCCATCCTGGCCTTGAACACTGCCATGGATTGGGGCATCCCCAGCTGCTCTGGGCAGCCTGCTCCAGTACCTCACGCAGAATCATGAAATTATCCAGACCTCGGCTTTGCTCTGAGCTGGCAAGTGCTCGACATTACCTATTGACCAAACTTTTTCAAGGCACTGAAATCACATTGAGATTTATTACAATGTTTTAAGCCTTAAAGAAGCTTCCAACAAGCATTAGAAATGGTTGTAGAATTGAAAAAAAAAAGAAGAAAAAGTTTTTCCTTTACTTATGTGGAATGGGAAGATGTCTCAATCCTCAATCAGCAGCATGATTCCTTTACAAAATCTCAATTTTCAAGTGTCTCATTTTTTCATTTTAGATGTCTTTATTGGTGGGGATAGGAATACAGTGATAAAGAAGTTTCTAGTATTTGGCAGTGTTAAATTACATATGTGCCATAAATGGTCCAAGTGCGAATATAATGCTTAGAGCAAGAAATGATAAAGTAAATTTAGTATCAAATCATTGTTAGCTTTTTTGTTTCTGCTATAATCTTGCAATCTTGTAACTTTGACACCAATAAAACACCAATATTCTAGTTATTTATTTGAAAGTTAAAAAAAATAGGCAAGATTTTGGCTCTCATGGTAGAGATTGAAAATGTGAAAACATCAGTTTTGATAATCCAGAAGGCAAAAATCATCCTATGTGTGTTTCTTTCTGTATCTCATTTTTTGAGACAATATCTTGATTTTTAGATGCTACTGCTGACTGTCAATATCCTTTGTCTGGAACAAACTTTCCCCTGGAGTGGCTTTCTCTCCTCTGTCCAGCATGCTCATTGTCCAGGCTATGCCTCTTTCTAGTGCTGTGCTCTGTGCTCTCCTCGGGTATTTCTTCCTGCTCTTGTGTTTCTTGTGCTTCACACAAGTGCGTGTCTTAGAGTTAAGTGGCTGCTGATGGGGACTCAATATAAAAAGATGTTTCAGAGAGCCTTCTACACATTAATTTTTAATTTCTTCAAGAGGAAAAAAAAAAAGGAGAATTCTAGATGCTATCTGACCTATCCACAGCTTTCATGGGGTAGTGACAGTGACAGGTCTCAGATAATGTCATTGATGGTAGCCCTGAGGGCTGGCAACCTGAGACTGGGCTTTCCCTGGGCTTTCAATTTCAGGACTGTAAAGTCTGGATCATATATTGGTGTTGCATGAATCAGGATTTCTTGGCTGGTGGAGGAATAAATTCTGTTCAGCTTGGAGCTCTATAGATTAGGAGTTGTTCTGGAAATGAAGCAATTCAGGAGACAGAGGATGTGGTACTGTGAAAGATAAAGAATAAAAAGTGAATACAGAATAAATCCCAACTATTTCATTATAGCAGAAATAGTAAATTTCAGTAACATTTATCAGTTACTAAGTTAAAAATGAGAGAAACATTTTTGAGAAAATACAGAGTTCAAGCGCAGAAATTACAGTGATGAAGAGTATTGTGGAGGCCATGCACGTAAATAGGTTAAAAAGGAATTAGGTAATTGAGTACAATGATCCTAATTCAACAGATGCAATCACTAGCTTAGGAAAACTTTAAACTGCTGATCACCAATATATGATCCAGACTTTACAGTCCTGAAATTGAAAGCCCAGGGAAAGCCCAGTCTCAGGTTGCCAGCCCTCAGGGCTACCATCAATGACATTATCTGAGACCTGTCACTGTCACTACCCCATGAAAACTTTA
>VYZR01109815.1:2267-18688 GCA_013400675.1 Oxylabes madagascariensis | reverse complement strand
TTTTTTTTTTTTTTTTTCCCAATGAGTTTGAAACTGCAGAGAATCTGCAGTGTTTCTAGTGCAGTTAATCTCTTTTGGGTTTGTTTTTTTTTATTTTTTTTCACAATTGGAGAACATTTTGAATGCTATAACCAAGAATGCAGTTAGCATGGATGAAAACTGCAGTGAGGGGGGTTTACAATTATCCTTGGACTTTGTATTTGTATATCTTTTGCATATTGAGTTACTGTTCCCATGCTAATTTTAATTGTCTGCTGAAAAGTTCTTAAGTTTACCATTGTAAGGTACTCATTTAAATTGGTATAATTTTTTAAAATAGATCAGATTGAGTTTTTTAACAATTTAGATATTGCAAATTATTGAGTGTATTTTTTTACTGAAATGGACCTTCCATACCAGCAGAAGTAGCTTTTAATAAAAGGAGATAAAAGCTACATAGTCTAAAATTTGCATGCCAAGGCATGCAGAAATGGCATCAATACAAAGTGACGGAGCCCAGTGTTGTCTTGTATTCTTTGAAAATTTAAAATTCTGTAACCCTGAGACTCCAGAGTTACCCAATACAAATTAACCTTCCCATACTCCAAGGCCTTTGCCCCAAAAGCCTTTCAGCTTGCAAAAGCCTTTTGGAGACATGTACAAAGCATTGCAACACCGTTCACAATATTAAAAGCTTATATTGAACAATGAAGGGATTCACAGACCAAATCTGAGAGCTTAAGTTGCATAACCCTGTGCACAATCAGAAGGAAATTGTATATGTATGTTCTACAGATCCAGGGAATTCACCATGGACTTGAACAGTTTGCCTCTGAAGTAGACCATATGGTAGGGATTTTCTTACTGTCATCAAAAGCAAGGAAGAAAGCATCAGGATTAATTGATTAAAATACACATAAATTGAAGACAGTTCACATAAATGAAGGAGGTCCAAGGATTTTTGCTGGAGGAAGTTGGTATACACCAGGATTTTTCACCAGTGATCAACAGCCTCCATAAAAGTAGAGCCATTAAGGTTTAAATAACATATGCATGGCTACTCTAGGAAATCATATAATCCTAGTTAAAGTTATTCTAATGGATACTAATCATATTTAGGGGGTTTGTCCTTCACAATAAAAGAAGGATATTCAATGAGGTATAATTAGGACTAATTATTTTTGCAGACTAGCAGAGGTTTGGACTGTTAACGACCTCCCCTTTCCATCATTTGTCCACCAACTTGGTGAAACTAGTTAGAACTAGTTTGCAAGACCTTTAGGGTGCTCTTGAATCTTATTTCTGAGCACTGTTAAAATACTGGTAATAATGTAAAGGGAAGCCAAGTTCATGTGTGGGTCTCAGTAAGAAATATTTCTGAATTATTTATGTCAGCAATGAGGCATGGTCTTGCTACACTACTCCTCCTCATCATTTTCCTTTTATACTTGATTTTCAGTACACAATGGGCAAGTATGGCAGCAAAACTATCGCTACCTGTTAGCAAACTGGTAAATTAATAGTTGGCTGAAACTGGAAGATACCATTTTAGGGGGAATTGAAGTTTCATCACAGTTATGATCACTTAAAGCTGTTATTAATCAAGTAACTACTTTGTCCAGTGAAAGAACTTGTAAGACTGAACAAGTTAACGAATATGCAACGTAATAAATGTACAGGTCAGGTTGGGCAGAATAGAGTTACCAAACTTCGAAAAAATAGGGTTACATGAGCAAGGCACCAGGACGTAACCCAGAAGGCAAGGACCAGGCACATCTTGTGTGGCAGAGGGGAAGAGGAGCCCCAAGCCCGAAAGCTCCAGGAAAGCGTTTTGTGTGTATATTCACCCACATCAACGGCGTGGTGGCTCACACATGTAACACTTCCCGAAAAATACTTTAATTTCTTTAATTGCCGTGTGTGATAGACATCATTTCTCCATTTTAACCACAAACCGCGCAGTTCAGGACGAACAGCCGGTTGCCGCGCGCTCGCTCTGGGTAGCAGCATACTAAACCTGGCAGCCACAGCGGTAGCTGAAGCATGGTTATCCCGCAGGGTTATCTCACACGCTCGGGCGAACCCTGCTTCTGCCTCCCTCCCTCTCTCCCTCCCTCTCAGGCCGCCCCGACAGACGTCGGGCCCCTCCCTGCGCCGCGCCCTCTGGCGAAACGGCAACACCAAACCCACCCCAAGGAGCGTCCCTTACTGGGGGGCGGGCCGAGGCACCCTGCAGCCAATCACCGATACGCCTGTGGAAGACGAGCGGCGGCTGTAGCCAATGGCTGCGCGGCGGCTGCGCGCCGGCGGCGGAGGAACGATGGGGATTCCGGACCGCCCGGCGCGACTGGGCGGGACGGGGGAAGCGGCGGGCAGGGATCACCAATAGACGTGCGGAAAAGAGTGACAGGCAGGCGGCTCGCCCAATGGGAGGGCGGTGGCCGTTAAAGGGCCGGCGGCCCGGAGGGGAGCGCCGGGCGCAGGTGAGTCGCGNGAGTCGCAGGGCCCTGCCGCAAGCCACTGCCTCTCCGGCGGGCACGGCCCAGGCCCATCGGCTCCCCGGGACTCGGGCCGTGCTGGCCGGGGCAGCCGGCCGTGCCCCCGCCTCCCTTTGTTGCCGCCTTGCTGTCCCTGCCGCGCTCCGGGTGGGAGCGCGCTGGCCCCGGCCCCGCGGCCGTGCCCGCCCTCAGGCCCCGCTTCCCGCGCTGGGACCCGGCTTTTTCTAGCCCTGCCTGGCCGTGCCTCGTCCAGGGCAAGGGGAGCTTCGGCCGAAGTCTGTGCCTTCGATAGCCTGAATGCCCAGCCGCTTCCCGTATTCCGTGCTTTCTCCCTGCTTCGTTGAATTACCCTTTTAAGTGTTGTTGGTTCTCTTCTGTGCCTGCTTCTTCGTTTGAGTAAACCGCGGGCTTCTCGCAGGGCTGCGGTGGGTGATGTGTTGTGCAGCACCCAGATCCTCCTGTACTAAAAACCTTTGTACAAAAGCGTAAGTTGCTCCAAGCCAACGCTGACATCTGTTAGGAATCACAAAAAAGTTTTCTAGAAGGCCTTAGGCTGAAGATACTCAAGATTCTAATTTTGGTTAAAAAAGCTTAAGAGATAGCAGGTCCTCATAATTTGAATGGGTTTTTGTTCAAGCTTAAGCCCTGAAAGTTAAAAAAAAAAAAAAAAATCAAGACGTCATCTTTTGTAAAAAATAATTATTTTTTTTAGTAATCAAATTTGATGCTAGCAACAATCTTCCATTCCTGATGAATGCATGGATCTTTTTGTTTGCTTCATTGCTTGTGTGGGGCATTTGCTAACTTTTTTATTGTTGATCCAACACGTGGTCAGACAATAAAGTGTGAACGAAGGAGACAAAAAAGATAGAGGCAGAATGAGGATGTTTCTGTCTTTAACTATGCCAAAGGTGTTCAGTGTGTGCATATTCTGTTTATGGAGTTTCCAGCTTGGTTTTACAGTACTTGTTTCTTTTCAACCCCTACAGTTTGTGTTTCTTTAGTGCAGTGATGAGAGCCTTCTTGATCACAGGTTGCTTTTGGCCTGACAGGCCCAAAGTCAAAGCTCCATGTTGCCATCTCTTCTGGAAGACCCTTGAAGTCTTTATGATGTCATCAGAATTGTTATGGGTTTTTTTATAGCCAGCACTTCAGATTTCTACCCAAACTGTAAAAGTACGCATTTTGCATTGTGGTTTGCCCCAGCTTCTTGTGCACCTCCTCAGTGGCGGAGCATGAGAAACTGAAGAGTCCTTGGTTTAAAGTAAGCACTACTTAACCACAACCAACACATTGGTGTGTTGCCAGCATTATTGTCACACTAATCCAAAACACAGCGTTGTCCCAGCTACTAGGATGAGCATTAACGCTGTTCCAGCTGCTGAGGTTTAGAATATTGTTTTTTTTTCCTGCAACTATCTAGAAGGTGTACAAATCCTAGCTTATTTACCTTCCCATCTCTTAGGTACTTCGAGTACGTAACAGTTCATTGCTCCTCATTAAAGAGTAATATGCTGGAGACCATCTGGCAATGGCTGAGAACTGAATATCCCAAATCTCAGCTTTTGTTCGATAGTAATGTTTTTCAGTTAATATATCAGCTAGGTACACAGAGCCATCTCTGGGAGTAAGTATACTGTTAAGACAATTCACTAACTCCATTTTATATTAGAAAGGAATTGCCCTTAACAAGTCAATGTGCTTTCAAAGAGGAAAGAAAGAGGCAGGATGTCCTTACAATTGCAAGTTCGTAATCATGAATTTTAAAATATATAGGTTTTGCTGATGTTTCACTGGCAAATTCAGGGGCTTGTATCAGATGCGTTCCAGCAAAAGTTTAAAAAAAGCCTGAAAGAAAACTTTACCTAATAAAGGAATTGGATGCCAATAGTTTCCAAGTTAGTATTGTAGTTCTTAAAAGTTATGGCCTTGGCTTATGGCATAAAATCCAAAACTGAGGTTAGATACTTAAGAAAGTGTGGCTGAGGAGATCAATCAGGTGATGCACTGGTGCAAGGAGCAGTGAGCTGGCCCACAGGGTCGCCTGACATTTGCATGTTTTAACTCTTTGCCCTCTCCAGAGCTAAGGAGAAAGCTTTCCTGTCAGCATTTTCTGTGTTGATGTAGAACTCTGTTTAGAAGATGATGAAAATTTGATTTGGAAACCCAGTTTATTTTTGTTTGTTTTTCTGTGTTTGTGCCCCCATTATCCTGCTGTGCTAGCCCTGAGAAATTTAGAAGAAGCCAGGGTAACTGGAGATACCAAATGAGTCTGTAAATTCCTGTGGTTCCTTGTTGGAATGTTCTATTTTGGAATGACCAAAAGAACCTTGTTCACCTAGATGAGGGTAAGTAAAGGACTTAACCAGTGTATATACCTTCAGATGAAAATGGCTGTCATTCAGCAGAAGTCTGCCAAGGAGTATGCTTAAAGATCAGATGAAAGGTCTCAGAAAAATTTGGTGTAATTCTAGATGATGGAGTTTGTCTGCTAGTACAAATCTGACTTTCTACACTACAGCTCTTTTTTTTTTTTTTTTTTTTTTTTTTTTTTTTTTTTTTTTTTTTTAAATTAANTTTTTTTTTTTTTTTTACTATTTGTCATGTCAAGTTAAGGGTCTGCATCAAAATAGTAGGTTATATTAATTTTTAAAATAATTCCCTTTTCTCAAAAACAATTGGGATTTCTGTTTTCAGAAGGGTAGAAAGTTTCACACATCCTAAACAGCAGCATGTAGCTTCCTACTTGGATCTGAGGAGTCCAAAGTGCTTGGTAACTGCATGGAAGGGCTGTAGAGTGGTGTGTGCTGATACAGGCCTGTGCTTTATGCAGTTAATTTATTCTTGAGACTTTATTTTGCAGATTTACTACCTAGTAATCATTGGAAGTAAGTGGCTTCATAGAGTAGTATTTTAGTGAGGAAAAGTAGTAAAGCAGTTTTTTAAATGCAGTATTTGGAAAGATACTTGCTGGCAGCATGCTTTCCTGTTGGCTGTGAAAGATTGTTGACATGGAAAGCTGCAAGTGAGCCACTTACTTGCAGTCAGTAGTGTATAGGAGATGAAGAACAATGTCTAAACTACTAGACATTATTCCCCAAGTGGGGAGTTGCAGTGCAATGTGCTGATGTGTATGCTTTAACCAAGTTTAGAGAGAACAATAGGAAGAAAAATACTTAATAATTTAAGAATCCTGTATAGCTGGGAGGGAGTTATTTAAGAATTAAGTCATTAGTTAGTAATAATTGAATCTATAATATGCAAGGTGTTTGCCTTCAGGTGGAAAAATGTCTCTACTGCATAAACAGTGAACAAACAGCAGCTTGAAACTGCCTGTAGTGTACAGGGAATCCCTGGACTACTTGACTTAAAGTCTTTTAAACTTACCTGCAGTGGTAGGTAACATGGTACAAAAGACTCTTCAAAATAATGCTAAATTGAACCTATTGCCAAGCAGTCTGTGACCAAGAACCCTTTTTGATTCTTAGTCTTTGCTTCCAGGTTTTGGTAGGTTGTTTTGGGGTTTTTTTTTGTAATATCATCTGTTATTAGTGCAGTAATAACTTTCATTACTGCGTCGATAGTCCCCTCTTCCTCCCACTCACTCTCCACTTCTCTGCAGAGTTGCACACAGTCTGTCAGGTGAATTATGGGGGTTCGTGTTTTCTTCAGCATGAGGCACAGGACCAGCTGGTGCTGAGGGTGGAGCACTGGATAAACTTTAAAGCTGCCATGGTATCTGACACGAGATATTTAGCAGCGTGAGTAGGACCTGGGAGGGTTTTACCATCGGCATATAGGGACTTAAATCTATTTGCTGTTAAAATGTCTCTAATGAATGACATTCTTTTGAACTAGTAGTTATTTTATGACATTCAACAGAATTGCTCCAGTTCTTTTATTTATGATTACGTTAAGTTAGAAGAGCTTTGAAAATGTCAGCTTTTCATATTAATTTACTTTTTTTTTAATGAAGATGTTGTCTCATTTAAAATTTGTCTCAGAAATTTCAGTCCCCTAAACATTTCATGTTTTTGAAGTAATGATATAACAATTTCACTTCTTTTGGAAGTACTGAGCATTCAGACTGAAATGTGTGTGTCAAATTTCAGTCTTAAGGAAATCCCAAATGGCAAAACTCTTAAGAGCTGAAAGAAAATAGCTGTACTTTTGTAATGGAAATGCAAAATCAGCCTTAACAGTTTGTGACATGGATATATTAAAGGTTTTATAATTCATAGGAGATTAGAAGAAGTATCTATGACTACTTTATATTGAAAGTTTTAAAAAATAGTTTTCCTTTATCAAATAAGTGGTTAATTCAAAATATGCATTCCTTAAATGATGACTTAGGAGTCAAGTTGTTAAATGAAAATATATGGTGTATACCTTGGAGATTTATCTTGTTTGCTCTTTTTCTCTTAGGAAGCCTGACAAATAGAAAAATACTACAAAGTGAAGAGAAAATTTACTTCATGAGAACTGAGCTCTGCTTTCATTTGCTTTTAAATTTATTTATATTAGTAACTGATTAGTGTCAGATCATCTCTGTAGTCTGCTGTGGTGAAATTACTAGGTTAAGCCTGGAAAAAATGAAACAGTTAAAAAGAAAAAGAAAAAGCAATTTTAGTGTTCAGGAAACTCAAACTCTCCTTAAGGAAATCAGAAAAAGGAGAGAAGTACTCTTTTCGAAGCAACTTAATACAACAATTAATGAGATGAAACGGAAAGCTTGGGAGGAAATAGCAGAGTGTGTCAATGCTGTAGGTGAAGGAGAGCAGAGAACAGGGACAGAAGTGAAAAGGCGATACCTTGACTGGAGAGCACTCATGAAGAGAAAACGTCTGAATGCAAACATCAAAGTAGTAGGCGCTGGGTTTCACCTTCCTTCATCCAATTTAGATGACTCCCTCAATGAAGACATGGATGAGAAAATGGGATTTGCAATTGAATCTAGTTTTGAATGGCAAAATATCAGTGACTTCAGAGAAGCCGGTGGATCTTTAACAGAAATCAAAGTAGAAGAGGAAGAGGAGGATCCGCAGAATTTTGAAGTGAGTGACTGACATGCATGAGTGACTGACATACATATGCAATATGGCCTTTTCTTCATTTCGGCATAAGGCTTTTTACTGTGTTCCTTCACGGCATCTGTTTCTGTTTTTTCTGAACGTGTGAATTAAACTGTAGAAATAAATATAATTCAGAGAGATGGTATTCAAATCTAGCAACTTGCAATTGCGTGTAGTCTTGGATGTTGATTACTGATTTGATACCCCTAAACTCTGAGTATGTCTTTGCACATGTATTTTCAATTTGCATGTGCCACATATGAGAATTAGTTGACTCAATGCAAGGAAAATATGCTGTTGAAAGAAACTGGTCATTTTAGTATTCAGATGCCTCAATGGATGAAGAGGGAAGTGCTCATCTTTAACAAATGAAAGTATATGTTACCTGCAGGTACAGAAAGAAATAGAATACAGAAGGAAATATCATGCTGTTTGCATTTCTTGAAATGAACCTAGAGGAGATGGAAACATTACTTGAATTAGTCAGTCAGTCTTTCCTGTTGGAATTTTAGTGTGAATTTGACAAGCAGTAGTGGATTCTATAGACAAGTTGATACTCCTGGTAGTATTGTGTCTGTCCTGGGATAGGCAACCAGCTGGAGTGCAGTCAAATGTTGGGATAGTTTTGCTGTTCCTCTTTAAATACATAGTTCTCTTTTCCAAAAGGGCTACTCAAACAATTTTGTTTGGGGTATTTTATTGCTTTGGGTTTTTGAGGGAGGAGATCTTTGGAAGCAACTCCTATCTTAACTTCATTGATATGTATGCTGGGAGAAAATCAGTGTAAGCTGTTAGATGGTAATGAGAGCTACTGTCAGACAGTGCTGAAGAACAGTGCATGTCTTCTCTAACGCTAAGAGGACTGGCAGTGGCTCTTCTAGTCCTAAGGATTTCTGAACAGTAACCTGCTCAGTTTGCCTTTCTGGTGCAGCATACATATGGGGAGACAATTTATCTCTTTTGTACTGTGAATTTGTAGCACGTGAGGCCTGTGATACTACACAAAATGTTACAGTCTGCAGAGAGCAGTGCTCTTAAGCATCTCATCATCTGTGTTATAAATAGCTTTACAGCAAATGTGATAATAGAAAATGGTTAAACAAGTCTTGCTTATTTACCCACTTGATAACCCTTCCACTTAAGAGTTAGAAGGGTTAGAAGCATGTGAAAAATGTCAGTGTTAAGTGTTTTTTAGGAATGGAATAGCCCAAGTTAGTGAAGGTTAGGCTAGGTTGCATAACACGTGGCCTATGGATCCATCTGCTCTGATAAATAATTAGTCACAACAAATGCCTGGTGGCTTACGTAAATGTCACTCAGCTCTATGAAAGGTAAGAGCAGCATATGGTCTTCTAGATCCAGTTTTCTATCAGTTGTTCTGAATGATCTGTAATAACTACTGTGCTGTATTTTCTGGATGTTCCTGTATGTTTACTGACAAGATTTTCCATTTTTCGTTACCAGATATTAACTCGCAGATAAAGCCTGTTTCTCTTCCTGTGTAATGGTAAAAAAATCTTCTGACGTAGCATGGTTCTTTCACAACATATGAATTAAACACTTCTGAATAGCTTTAAAGATGAAAAAAATGCAGTGTTTTTTTAGTCAAGTTGTATGTAACTAATTTATTCTGGCATAAAGACTGGAATGTAATTCTTGTCTGTCGCATTCCTCTCTGCAGTTTCCTATTGAGGAAGAAGAAGAAATACTGTCATCAGTTCTGCCAGATTCGAAAAAGGAAAATGACCTACCAGACTTCCCCCACATTGAAGAGTTTGGAAATCTGAGCTCTGCTCAAGCTAGGCTAGCCTATGAAGATTCTCACTTGCTTATAAATCTAGAGAAGCAAAAGGTGGAGCTGGAGAAACAGCGACTGGACATCGAAGCTGAAAGGTTGCAAGTGGAGAAAGAGCGCCTGCAGATTGAGAAGGAGCGGTTGCGGCACATTGACTTGGAGCGTGAGAGGCTTCAGATTGAGAAGGAGCGACTTCAGATTGAGTGGGAGAAACTCAGGCTAGAGACTCTGCATGCTGAAAAACCTGCCCTGGAAAATGACCTCACCCAAACTGAAAAACCCATCATGCAGCCTCTGGATCTAGAAACGGAAAAGTTAAAACTTGAAAAGGAACGTTTGCAGTTAGAGAAAGAGAGGCTGCAGTTCCTAAAGTTTGAGTCAGAGAAACTGCAGATTGAGAAGGAGCGCTTGCAAGTGGAGAAGGAGCGCCTTCGAATCCAGAGAGAGGGTCACTTGCAGTGAACGTCTCAGCTAAGGTGTCAACGTTAGTGTTTTGATGTTTCTAAATTAGAAGTAGTTCTTTCCTTGATACTGAAATTGTCCTAGAGGCTTAACATTCTTCTTTTCAGAGTTGAATGTTGATGTTAAACTGAAAAAAAAAATGGTGCTCAATATGTCAGTGTGCCTACATAAATGAGCTTATGTGTGAAATTGCTTTTCAGTGTATAAGAACTTAAGTGTTATGTTCTCTTGTCTTCAGTATTGTGCTGTATTAGTTCAGTGTCCTCCTCTCATAGAGGCCTTGAGAAGAACCAAGGCTGAACCTTGTACTTTTTGTCACTGTACTAACAGGAAGGAAGGATCAGAATAAATCAGCATTTGCTCTGAGGACAAGGTGCTGATGATAGCCTATATAGTAAAGAAGTATAATTTCAGCAGAACACAGGGATACAGAGTCATTGTGAGAGCAGTTCATTAAATTTTATTCCCCCCTCTTTTTTTTCTCCACCCCCACAATTGGGAAAAACAGTTGAAAGAGTTATCTAGAAGTTAAAGTGCAAGTTAAATTTGTTGCAGTTGTGTTTACTGTTGTTCCATGGCTTGGACTGAATGGGAGTGCAGAAAATAGATTTGAGGGGGTTTTGTGGGGTTTTTTTTGGATGAAGTATTCATATTAGGTAAAGTTACACATCAGCCCTCCCAGCTATAAGCTGGCCTGTGGGTTTCCCCAGGTCATTAATAATGCTGTATGGAGTAGAGCACCTATGCTTGCATAGCACAAAGATTTACTGATTGTGATCAGGCATGCTGTCTAATGAGTCTGTGATGACCCCCTGAAGGAAATTGCTAGACCTTGTTTGTTCTTGGAAGGCAGTGGCTGGTGATGGGAGTCTCAGAAATGGAGACATGGAGACTGAGCACAGCCTGAGAAACTCTGAGCTTGAGCACTTCTACACTCATTGCTGGTTCTGCCTGGCCAGCGCCAAGGTCACATCTGCAAGGCAGCCAGAAGAGGCTTCTGTGGCTCTCTATGTAATATATTTTAATTAGACAAATAGAAATGGTCGTGCTGAGGGCTGTTGGTATTTTTCATAGGCAATGTAGTCATATAACAAAAAAAACCCCAAACAACCAAGGAAGGAAGCTTTCTATTATTTCATGTATGTTTAAATCCTAACTGAGCCAGATTTCACCTTTCTCATCTTTCTGCAAGTAACTATTGTGTTAACTCCATTGGAAATGTAGGACTGTGGGAATACTAAGTCTAAACATATGTTGAGTAACTTAGGTGAATTATTGTGCAAGTAAATAATATTTATACCACTACAGGTTTACTTTTATTCTGCAAAGATTATTTTTTTATTACTGAAACAAGTGTGCTTCTACAGTGGAAATAAATTTGACTACTACACTTCAAAATGGCTCTTGAGGCTTTCTTTACAGAGACACTAGGCTACATCTGAAGAGAAAACTGGACACTGAATACTGCAGCACCCCAAAGTTGCTGATGCCTGTTTTCCCTGTTTGGTCAATCAGAAAGATTAGGCATCTCAGAGCTGGACTTAATCAACTGAGGCTTACTTGAGAATGGAAAAAGGAAGGAGACACCAGTTAGATAGAAATGCTCTGGGGAAAGTTTCCCCAAGTTTTTTCCTCTGGAATGTTGTGGGCTGGCCTAAATGGGATACCAGGTGCACACCAATATTGCTCCGTCACTCTTCAGCTGGACAGGGGAGGGAAAATAGGACTAGAAAGTTCATGGGTGGAGATAAGAGCAGGGAGAGATCTCTCGGCAATTACAATCATGGGCAAAACTGGCTGGACTTAGGGAAATTAGTTTATTATCAGTCAGTTAAGAGTAGAGTAATGAGAAATAAAACCAAATCTTTAACCACCTGTCCCACAGCATTCCCTTCGTCCCAGGCTTAACTTCACTCCTGATTTTCTCTACCTCTCCCTGCAAGTGGTGCAGGAGGATGGGGAGTGGGGACTGCAGTCACTTCATCACGCACTGTCTCGTCCTCTCCTTCCTCAAGGGGAGGACTCCTCACACTCTTCCCCTGCTCTAGCATGGGATTCCTCCCACGGGAGACTGTCCTCCATGAATTTTTGTAACAGGAGTCCTTCCCACAGCCAGCAGTTCTTCATGAAGTATTCTGGTGTGGCTCCCACAGGGTGGAGTCCTTCAGGAACAGGCTGCTCCAATGTGGGTCCCCTGTGGGGTCTCAAGTCCTGCCAGCAAACCTGTTCCAGTGTGAGCTCCTCCCTCCACAGGTCCTGCTGGGAGCCTGCTCCAGTGCAGGCTTCACCCGGGGTCACAGCCTCCTTCAGATGTTTCCACGAGCTCCGGCGTGGCTTCCTCCACAGGCTGCAGGTGGATCTCTGCTCCCCCAGGGGCTGCAGGGGCACAGCTGCCTTGTCATGGTCTGCACCATGGGCTGCAGGGGAACCTCAGCTCCAGCACCTGGAGCACCTCCTGCCTCTCCTTGTGCACTGACCTTGGTGTCTGGGGCTTTTTTGCTTGGATATTGTCATTCCTCTCTGGCTGCATTTGCTTCTGTGCAGTTTCCCCTTGTTAAGTACATTATCCCAGTGTCACTAGCACTGGTGTCACTGATGGACTTGGCCATGACCAGGGGTGGGTCCATCTTGGAGCCCCCAGGGATTGCCTCTGTTGGACACGTGGACAACAATTGGCAGCTTCTCTCAGAAACCACCCCTGTAGCCCCTCCTGCTACCAAGACTTTACCTCTCAACTCCAACACACCAAAATAAAGGCACAAATTGGCAGCTCCCTGATATGTGTCATGCAAATTGATATTAAAAGTAACTTTCTTTCTTATCTTTTCCTTTTAAAGCATGAAAGAGGCAGAATTCACGGAGTTAGTCAGGTGTCCAGTGAATACAACATTGAGCAAGATAGTGGGATAGCGTGGATTTTATGATTGCTGTGCCCTGAGGTGACCAACATTTCAGATAACTGTTCTGACTGCCAGATAGGGTCAGAGTAGGAACAAGGGGCAACAAAGCCAGCTCTGCAAGATGTATTGACTAGAAGGACCAAGCCAGGAGAGAGAGAATGTTCCTACAATCTTACCTGGAAGACGTATCTAGTCAAAAAGGAGCAGATGTGGACTCTGGCTCCTGTTTTGACAGGCAATTGAGCTGCTGCTTGATCCCAGCACCTCTGTCATTATGTTTTACTCCATTTATCCATTAGGATAATGATTTGTATTTTACGTTGAACTTCTTCAGAATTGTACCCCAAGAGCATTAAAGATTTTAGGGAAAAATAGGTAGATAAATCTGAACCATTTCTGAATCCTTAATTGTTTCGGAAATTTGAACACTTTTCCAAATGTTAATAAAACTGTATGTAAGCAATTACTTTTCCTAACAACTATTCATCCTCCTAGGGAAAATGATGCATCTTTGATGCATCTTTTGGTTATAGAAAATGTCTTGGAAAATACTGAATTATGAAATTAAGTATTGAGATAAATCATTGAAAATACAGTTTCAAAAAAATTTAGGGAAAATTACAGTTTAATACATCCATTTTATGGCTTGCTTTTTTCATAATGAAAATTCAGTCTTTTTTTGGTAATTTGAATTAAAACGTCATATATTCAAATACTAATCTGCAATCTCTTAAACTTTAATTGCTTGATTTACCAACCTGTGATCCTGATGATGAAGCCTAAGGGCGAGATTTGGACCCTGTAAGTGTCACCCAAGTTAGGACATACACATGAACTCACTGTTTTACCAGCATCGATCATGGGGTAGAGGTTGTAAATGCAGTCCCCAAGAACAGCCCAGGATGAACAGCATCCCAACAGGACATAATTGACAAAGCACAGTACGATTCAAAGAAAACTTTCTTTCCTTGAGTCAGTGGTCTTATGATATTTCTAGGACATTTTGAGCAACTTTCAGCATAAAGAGATCCTGCAAGCAATGTACACAAGATATAAAATACTAGTTTATTAAGATAAACAAGAGATGGTTTGGATTTCATAAGCATTTGTATCCTCATCACCTCAAGGTGTCCTTACTAGCCAGAGAATTATCAGCCAGGAGAGGAAGAGTTTCTAAATTCCCCCTTGCAAATGGGAACAGAAGCCCGTGATTTATATTTCTTCACCTTTTCACAGAACTGTTCATGCAGTTGCCACAAAAGAGCATCAATGATGAGTATCCTCTCTGGTTCATTCGCCCCCAAAAGCTCCCTGCAGAAAGGCACGGAGTACTCCGAGGAGATAGAGTCAGACCTAGGCCTGATATTTTACAAACACAAAAATACCCTTTAAAAATCCTACTCTCTGTCAGTCAGGAGCCTTGACAGAAGTGATAGGTGGGAGAAGAGGGAGGAGGAAAGATTAATTTTTCTCTGTTGTTGCTGAAATTAATTAGTGAATTTAAGCCAGACGGTGTCAGAAAATGTCACCACATGCAATAGTATTCACCTTTTTTCTCTTTTCTCTTTTTCCTTTTTCTTTTTTCTCTTTTTCTTTTACTGTTTCTTTTTTCTTTCTCTTTTTCATTTTCTTTTGTGTGTATCACTGTAAGTCTGTAAACCTGAATCACTCAAGCACTGTTGAAGTTTGCAGCTAACATTAAGATGAAATATAAGTAGGCTGGATTATTCCATAGGTTAATGGGTTTGTTTTGCATCAGGGTCTCAGAATGTTTGTAGTTGGTATTAGGACTATGGAAAGATTTTAATCCAGGTTTGAAAAAAAAAAAGAAAAAAGAAAAGATAAGAAAAAAGACTCCGCTTTTAAAACTAAATTCCTATCTGTTTTTTTGTTTCCAGGTAATCAGCTTATTTGAAGATGCATGCTTCAAGCAAATATGAAGAGGGAAGAACACCTTTAGTANAGGACAGTTAAGGAAAAGCAAGGAAAGGACACCAAGGAAAAACAAGCAACAAACCCAAAGAAAATCCAGGCAATGAAAACAGAAATGAAATGAGGACTATCTAGGGGTGTGTGCATGTGTGTGTGTGTGTGTGTGTTTGTTTGTTTGTTTTTATTGCCAATTTCTACCAAACCAAATGAGTGCTTATTTCCAAAGCACTCATGTTCTTGGCTTGGTGTCCCCAGGTGATGTAGCAGTGACACGGTGATCAGCCTTTTGCCACTCAGGCAGCATCAGTGGGGAGTCAGGGAGGGAGCTCTGGGCAATGGGGGCTCTTGCCCACAACTCATTGAGTTTTCCTCTCTAGTCTCTTAAAGCAAAACCTCCTGGTTCTGGGTCACATGATGCCAATGAATGCAAGAGTTCTCAGGCATCAGAAAACACACTAGAAAAAAGAAGTAGGTCTGCTGACACAAGACCAGAAGAAGCCCTGTTCAGATGCTGCGCATAATCCTTTTGAACTTGACCTGCTTTAGAGGACACTTCTATCCTCTCCGTTTACGGATTATTAAGAATGCCATTGTTATTTTCTGTTCGAGTTTTATTGGTTTTAATTTCCCTGCTTCCCTCTATCAGTAGTTTTATTCTATACATTAGTAGACTGTGAAATACCTTGTCTTGTTACTTCCATATTTTCTAATTGCAACACTCCATCATTAGTCAACGGATTCATAATGTGGAAGGCAAAGTTGCTATTTCATTTCATGCTATATAATACAATGCTTTTGGTTCAGTAATTACATTGTGCCAGACTTGTGATCAATCCTGAGATAGCTCACTTGTGATGGATAGCCCCATCACAGAGCGTATAAGAGTTAAGGGAAGAAGCAAATTTTTAATTTTCCTCCTCTGTCAATTTAGCTACTCAAATACTTCTTTTTAGACCAGTATTTATCTCACTGCTGAGATTACAGAAATGAGAACTTAAAAGAGAGAATTGAAGTTCGAAAAGCATTTTATAAAGTTTTGGTTTGCAAACCAGGACAGATAAAAATTAAATGTTCCTCCACAGAAAGCTATTGTGTGTTATTTTGTTAATGGATTGCCAATCTTCTAGTCACCTGTTTAATGTACTGGAGAAAATCATTACCTGCTTCTTATAACTATTCTAAGGGTTATGTGAAATGAGCTCATCATCTTACTACTATTGCTCTGTGCTAGGCCTGTGAAAAAAAGATTTCCAAAGGTTTTTTTCTCTGTCACAGAGGTGTTTGTGAGTCAAACAATTTTCTGAAGTGCTGGCAACATTCAAACAGTTGTAGGATATGGGGAGTGGATATGTTAGGAGCCTTCTAACAAGGGAAGAGTTGCAAGAATGGGGTACAAGATTACATGGGTTGCAAGGACAGCCAGGACAGCCATGCTGATGGAGAAAGGGTGGAGAGAGCTGTGGCCTTTAGGGACAAATGACATACTAGTGCCCTGAGGTTACAGCAGAGGAAAGCCTGATCCTAGAGCGGCATGTTTACACTTTTCTGAAGTGGACCTGCTAGGAGTCAATTTCACAGACAGAATTTCTGTCAAGACAGGCTATTGCTTTGGTTCAATAAGGAAAAGTTCATGTTCTTGCATATCTTTATAGATATGAGGGCACAATCTATTCCTGGGTTTTGAACATAAATAGAAATTTTTCCTTTTTATGTTATAAAATTCTCTGGTCTTCATTACTCTTTGACTTTTGCTTGGGGCTGCACCTTGGACTTTTCCATCTTA
>VYZR01109814.1:12669-51225 GCA_013400675.1 Oxylabes madagascariensis | reverse complement strand
CTCACCCCTTGTAGATGGGCAGTAGAACCCTTCCAAGCACTGGAGATCAGCTACGTCCTGGTTTGTAGTGATGAGTTCAGGCAGCAAGATTTTTGTAGCTGTGTCTCAACGGAGAAAATTGCACCTGAATGTGATGTTCTGACAGTTTGGGGTTCTGTTTTGTGCTTTATTATAACTCCTTTTTGTTCTCTCATCTTTTCATTCTAATACTCCTTCTCTTGTTTTCTGTCTTGTTGGACTGCTCTTTCTAGCCCTCTTTCTTCCCCCGCTGCTAGCCCCAAATTCTGCCGAAATACTTTGCCCAGGAGACAGGACAGGTAATGCTGTCTCAGGACAGGAGTGTGCTCAAGGCTGTAGGTTTTGTTGCCCATCTCAGTGAAGCAAATTGTTTTGTGCCAGACTGTGCTCAGTTGAGTTGCTCCGCTGTGTTCATCGTCCAGGTGTGAACTGACACAAAGACATGCCAGTGAGAGTCCCTGCAAACACCCAGCTGCCCACCCAGATCCATCTGGAGAGGGGCACACGGCACAGTTGGCATGTTTTTGGTGTTGCTTTTGTTTCTGGGAATGTCCTTTGGTTGGGGGGGGTGTTTTTAACCCACCCTTCATATCTTTGCCAAAGGCAATTTGAAAATCATGCCCTTTTTTTTTTTCCCTACAAATCTAAACTCTCACTAGCATTTCAGCATTCCTCTGGCATGCTGCTTTTCCCACTGCCTTTCTGGCCTGTCCTTTTTGTCGTGAAGTCCCTGTGTCATTCAGTGTCGTCAGTCTCTTACTGCAGCTTGGCTCGTGAGTGTTTTCCAAGTACTTAGGTGCGTTCATCCTTGTACAAATGAATGCCAAAGTTAAGGAAAAGGTGACACAAATCTAAACATTCCAGCTCACTTTTGCTCACTGATGTAATTTCAGTCAGTCCCATACTGTAACTTAGCAATAAGGGTTGTCATTCAATTAATTTCCTTAAGTGTGGGGATATTTTTTTAAAAAACAGATTAACAGGCTCTGCTCATCAGTTGTAAAAACATAAACTGAAATAGTTGACTTTTGGGTGACTGATCGGTCCATTTTACTTTGCTAATGGAACTTAGACTAAGATTTGGGAATTAAAACAGTCTGGGCTCAATACCTCTGTACAGTAATTAGTTGTGTTCCCTAAATGGTGTCTGCTGAAAGAAATGATGGGAAGCTGGTTTGGACTTGAAGATTCCCATCGGGTTTTACCAATAGCCTGCTGAAAAGCGTATTTTTAAGCACCCATTTGATGTTTAAAGAGCCGGTTTTGTTCATTGTGGGTAGGAGAAACAGTGAAATGAGGTTGTGGACAGATGTGGTTCGTTGGCATGGTACCAGCTGCATGTTTGTGCAAACCCCACCTGGGTGAGGAGGTCTGTGCATGTTTCTGTAGGGAGGCCCCAGCACCTTTTTCTCTGGAAAGGTGATGCAGATGTTTGTACGTCCTTCGTCCTGATCTTATTCCTTCCCTTTTGTTCTTCTCTGAAGTTCTTTTCTTTTAACTTTTCTGCAGCGACCCACATCTTGATAGGAACACTTTGCCTAAGAAGGGACTCAGGTATTGGTGTTTCCACATGGTTTAACATCTTTCGTGGTGCCTTTGGAGTTTGCTTTGTGTTTCTGTTGTGGCTGGTGGTGATGGTCGCAGTTTGCAAGAGGTGGCAACAATACTCCTCCTTTCTTTTTTCCGTCTTGCTTTCATTCTCTCTTGCTTGCTTTCTTTCTTGCTTGCTTTCTTTCAGTCCTCAAAGAAGGCCATTGACAATTGTGCTTTTTTCATCCAGTGGCCTCTCTGCTTGAGCAAGAAATGTGGTTTTTGCTGGCTTAATTGCTGAAAAGCATCTTGAACCATCCCTGGGCTTGATTTAAAAACAATAATGTTGCTGTTTCTGTGGCTGTTACATGGAATGACCTGAGATAGTTTTAACCCTGGGAACCTTGGTGTTGTTATATAAACAGAAAAGATTTACAAGATCATGCCAAACCTTTCAGGATGAAATTGGATGTATTAATTAAAAAAAAATTGTATCAGAATACCTAAATCTATAGGGCTCTACTCCCGTAGAAAATAACAACAAAAAAATCACCAAAAAAACTTTCAGCAGTTGTCTTCTCACATATTTTGTTCATCTGTAAGGTAGTGATTTTTATAACATCCTTTTTTTCCCCATTGATACAAGCAATTCTAGCCAGAATTACTATTAGCTATGTTAATTTGTTTTAATGTTTCTATGGTCCTCCAGTATGTCTCTCATAAATACTCTCTTCTAAGACCAAAACATTTGAGTGTTGAAGAGGTAGGTATTAATGCTGAAAATACAAATGAATCTGTAGTGTGTTAAGGTAACGTGACTGTTTAAAGCCCCTTTCTAAATAAACTGATTTATATGCAAAGCTTAAGAGATGCAGATTGTCAGGGACTGCTGCTGAAGTGTTGAGGCATGAGCAGAAGAATGAATATATTTTTTTGAAAGCAATTTGACTTTTGAACTTATTGCAGTGTTCCCATTGATTTAAAATAGTCTTAATAAGTGACACCGTACTTTAGGGTATTTACTTGAAGGGAATCAAATTAATTAAATAGATAGTATCAGCAAATAGTAGGCTCTAAGTTTTTGGAAGGAGAGCTAGTAATTAATAAATATTTGTCCAAAGGTGATGGCACAGCCCAAGACAGACACTGAATTCCATCAGCAGACAAGTGTTTCCATGCTGCTCTGGCTGTTGATACCTGTACCCTATCACGTAGCTCACATAACACCTGTCCTGACATTCCTATTTTTCACACATACACACAACAAATCAAGTTTCAGCTGAAGCCAGTGGGTGTTTTGCCACTGATGTTGGCATGGACCATGTTTCTGCTATTTTCACTGCCTTCAGGAGAGGCTAAACATAGTCTCCTTTATGATTTTTTAATGCTGTTAGTTTTGGACTAAATGGGATACGCCTCCCCAGGCCTTATATGAATGTCTCTGGAATATGAAATACTGGGTCACAGCTTGTTGAAAAAAGTCCTGATAGCAGCTTTGTTGACTTGAATTTGGTTATAATATCACAAAAAGTCAACTAATATTATTGATATACCAAAATATTTGAATAGTGTCAGAATTCTGACATAACTTTGGGAAAGGTTTTCCAACTTACTGTTTTATTTTTAAATCATATGATGTAGCCCACACTACATTTTATCCTACGGTTCTACACTGCGCAACTTCTACCTGTAACTTTTGGTTCACTCTGGCTTGATTTTACCTGAAACCATAGGAAAGAAGTTCATGGTTTGGTTTTTTCCCCCCAAACAGAGGTGAAATGAATTAGGAGCATGATGGAAGAGCTTGGAGCAGCTCCTTAATTCAGAATTCTATTTGGTCTATATTATTTAATCCTTTAATTTCATGTGAGGATTCTTCCATTTTTCTTTTCTGTCTGTCTCTCACCCCAAGCCTTGTGACATTTCATGGTTGTTTTGTTTTGTTTTTTTAAACAAAAAAGTCAAATAAATACCAAAGTTCATAGTGAAAATTGTTTTTGCAGGTATACTCCATCCTCGCAGCTCCGTAGTCAAGAGGATGCAAAGGAATGGCTCCGGTCCCATTCAGCAGGAGGACTGCAGGATACTGCTGCCAATTCTCCATTTTCATCTGGATCCAGCATAACATCACCCTCTGGAACCAGATTTAACTTCTCGCAGCTTGGTGAATAATTATCTGTTTGAATAATCACGGCAGTGTGTTGTATGTCCTGAGAACAGCATGTGTTACACAAGATCGTTTTCTTTCGGCAGCTCCAAGGCCCACATTGAACCTGAGGAAGCACTTTCATTGAAATGAGAGTGACTAATTAGCATCATTATCTCCTATGCCCAAAGGTGCCATACTTGCAGTAACTTTGAAACTGCTTCTCTGGGTGTAATCAGATTCTTTAATACAAATTGTGAGCTTTATAAAACGTTCACTAGGGCTGTCAGGTAATACCATGCGTTGGGGTGCTTAGAGGATGTCAGATGTTGCCTGCTGTACATTAATATAATTCTCTAAAGTCCAAGCAGTTTACTTACTGTATGTACCAGTCTCATCAGTTTGGTATTTTATCTTTGTCTTTTTCAATTGGCTTTTAGGAAAATTGCAGAAAGCTCATTCAAGCAATAGGAGTTTGCTTGAATGGGGAGTTTCAGGTCAGAAAAGCTGCCTTTCCTTAATTCCATTGATAAACTTCCTTAGCGTCATTGATAAACGCATTTTAAATTAAGGAAACAATACAAGCTGACTGGCAGGATCCATGAAGCATTGCAGGTTTTTAGTTGACCCTATCAGCAGTTGAAATAACCTGATTTCAAGTGCTAGTGGTGCTCATCTCTGGTGGGCTGGTAAAATATGACTTAGTTGCTTTGCAATTTCTTCAGGTTTGTAAATTTTGTCTTTAAGTGACATTTGGAAAGAAAATGTCTGTTTGTTTATGACTTTCAGAAGCCCCTCCATAATAATTAATATTATTATTTAAATTATATCTTATACATACGATATATATATTCTTATATTTTGTTTATTGTAACTTCTATATAATAAGTAGTTTTATATCATAATTATATGCAAAATACTTCAGCTTGTACTTGGGAACTTCTTGTGTGAATTTGGAGCAGATTGCACAGTCACTTATTTCTAGTGTAGTTTTGAGTTTCAGTAATGACATTCTAGAACCTTTCTTTGAGTGTTCTGGAAAGAAACACATTTAATAAGTGTCTTTAAATAAACTGACACTTAGCAAAATTTCAGCTGAATATACACACAGCGTGGCAACATTTCCAACAGCTAGCAAACTGTCAGGAAAGTTAATGAAATTCAAAAAAAAATAACCAAAAAGTGTTGTCACGGGCCCAGAAACTTAACTCTGTGTGGAGCGTGTTGGAGATTGTTTGTATTAGCTTCAAAAGCTATTTGGCCACAAACAGCAATGAATACAAAAAAAAAGAAAATCTGTTTTTCTGTGTTCTTAAGAACTATTCTTAGAGATATTGGAGTTATTGGAGTTGAGGAGTCATTGGATTTAATTCATGAGCAAATGATGATATGAAAGTCGAGCACCTGTAAATTGAATTATCCTGTCTTCTACAATAGTCTATCAGTTGACGGTCTGTACAGAAACAGGCAATGACAGCACACCAAGAGGAACCTGCTCAGATGAACAATGACTTTGTTCTCTTTTTTTACCTACAAATCAACTAATTCTTAGTAAATAGCAGGCATAATTTTAGCACAAAAGTTCTTTTGAGAAATGTGAGATTGGAGTACTTTTGTACTCTATAAACACTGGCTGGGAGAATATTGGCTTTTAAGGCAAAACTAATATTTTACAGTTCTCAGGACATCATAGTGGAAAGAAAGTTCTGAAATATACAGCTATTAGGAAACTAAAGCTCTTTACATTTGTGACTAAAATACATCGAAAATATGTCATTTTCTTAGAACTTGAAGGCTTTGAAGAAGGTAAGTCCCGCTCTGTATAGACAAAGCACTACAATTCTTGTGGAAGAGCAGTTCCCAATTAAATGGGGGGTTAATTAGTTCACGCCTGGGAGGTGTCAGTGAGGTGACTGAGCTTGTTTGTGGAAGCATGGACACATCACCCAACAAGGTTTAAAATGACCTTATTTCACTTGAGTTTCCACATTCGCCAGCCTAGTTGGCATTGAAGAGCAACGAAGCCTGGAGAAGATATCAAAAATTTGTGCCTCTAAAGTAGGGGGCGGGAGAAGAAAAAATTTGCTGGTAGCCGCGTGCAGGAAAAAAAACCCAAACAGAGCGTGAATATCCGCGGTTGCAACAGTAACACAGTTGCAGCAGTGATGCAGTTGCAACAGTAACGATGCTTGTGTTTCTGTCTTTGCAGCGAGCCCCACGAGCGCGGCGCAGATGAGCCTGTCCAACCCCAGCATGCTGCGCACGCACAGCCTGTCCAACGCCGACGCGCCCTACGACCCCTACGGCGACACGCGCCTCCGCAACAGCTCCATGTCCCTGGACGAGAAGAGCCGCACCATGAGCCGCTCCGGCTCCTTCCGCGACGGATTCGAGGAGGGTCAGTGGAGTCCCCCATGGGGCTGGGGGTGTTCAGAGGGTGGCGTGGGTGTGGGAGCTCGGCGCTTTTCTGTTGGAGCACGGCTTTCTCGGTGGGAGGGAAAAGCGCAGTCCTAGTCGCGGTTGTTCTGATCGCAGGATCAGGGTGTTGGAAGAGACCCACGAGGGTCATCAAATGCAGCTCCTGGCCCTGCCCAGGACACCCCAACAATCACCCCACGTGCCCGAGAGCATTGTCCAAACACTCCTTAAACTCTGCCAGCCTTGCTGCTGTGAGCACTGCCCTGGGGAACCTGTTCCAGTGCCCAGCCACCCTCTGGGTGAAGAGCCTTTCCCTGATATCCAACCTAAACCTCCTGGGACAACTTCAGGCCGTTCCCTCAGGTCCTGTCGCTGGTCACCGCATGTGGGAAATGGATTTGTAGGGAATTCTCAAAGCCTGACAGAAGGCTCACGTAGTGTGCATCTGTATGCAAACTCTGAGATAAGAAATGCTGGCTTAGAAATGCCGTGGAATAGGACAGACATTGTTGAGAGAGAAATGGAGCTAGAAACAAGTTTCAAAGGATGGCGTTGTAAATAAGACTAGATGCTTTGGAGAAATAGAGCTAGGGAAGGTGCATTGTAGTAGGACCCACGAGGGGTAATTTTAGATGATTGGCTTTAAGGCATTAGCAGCATTGTGTGGAAAAAGCTGATAGGCCAAGAAACACTTATAATGCATTATAATTAAGAAATAGTTGGCTTCTGATTGTGATGGTGTGAATTATAACACCTATACTGTCTTACCATTCACATGAGACTGAAAACAGAAAAAAAATCATTAAAACACCTCTCAGCTGCCCCATCTCTGGGTCAGAAAAGGGCATAATCTGACAACCAGAGAGAATGATGATGTTTATTCAGTGATTGTTTTGGTCAGACACAGGAAATAAGTGTTGTGCCTAGACCTTTGCTGCTCAAAAAATGGCTTAAACATATCCTGTGCTTCATTTTTAGTGCTCTCAGAATGATTAATTCATGCTTAGACTCAGCACATTAGTGTTTCTTCAATAGGGGTATTCTGAACTTGCGTCTCCACAGTTCTACTTATAATATAGATAAGTGATACCAGTTGGACTGTTTCTATCCCAGTCATTTTTCCAGTATTTAGTCTGCACTCAAATTGTCTTTGCTTTTAATTTCTGCTGAATGTCCTGGCTTGATACGACAGATTTTCCAAAGAAAGGAATTGAGTAGTTCTTTGAAACATTTAGGCTTGTCTTTTTAGTGCTTCATCATCTTTTCAAACATGTAACCACACCTGATAAAAAGAACCCATGTAAATGTAATAAGAAAAAGCATTTACCTATAAATGAATATTTAGTTTGGTTGCCCCTGATCAGGCATCCTTGTGGCTGTAGCAGGGGAGTGGCTGTGAGCACACATGAAAATCCTCAAAAACCGCACTTTGAAAAGTCAGGCATAGAGTGGTTCATAGGAAACTCTTTCAACATTAACTCTTAAAGTCTTAAATCACTTTTCTGGCAAGGGTTGGGAGCTTGATTGTACTTTACAGGCCACACAAGCCTTTGATTGCTCTTTGCTTCTGAAGACCTGCACTTGCTCAGCACTGTTAACACCAGTGCCCCATGCTTGTTGCTCCCCAAGAACCAGGCATGCATGGGAGCCACATTTCAGTGCTTGCAGAAGCCTTTGAGATTCACAAAGTGCCTTCCTGGAGATTCTGGTTATCCCATCATGGTTTTTTTGCCATTGGAGGAGGTAGAAAACATGTATTGGGTATGTCCCTGGAAGGATTAACTAATTAATTGGTTATTGAATTTAGTCAATCTAACTTCAGTACATTTAATTGTATTTTAGAGGCCTGTGGCTGAGGATTTTCATTAGGGGTTGAAAATTATTAGAATAATGCTGTAGGGCGAAAAGCTGGGTCATTGCAGGAATTAACCTTCATTTGCTCTCAGAAAGCTGAAGGATCATAAACAGTCAAAGACTGCCAGATGCTCAGTCAGTCAAGTTCCATACTGTGTTGGACAGTCATGCTCTTGCTAAATTGTCCCCTAATACAATCTGTGAAAGAATTTGATTCACTGCATCTATGTTACACTACAGTGATTTACTGAAGGACCTACTGCAGCAAAACTTACTTGGGTTTTATTGAAGATATCCTCCAAAAAATTGTAGCCTTAGTCTTTTGAGCCTTAGTGCTCAAAATTGCAGCAGATCCATTTTGGTGCATTGGAGGTTAAACTCTCCCTTGTAGTTCAGAAATTCTTGTCCAGCAGAGAGGGTAGTTGGGATAAACATTTAATAAATATTGCGTGTTGGAAGACAAGCCATTTAAAAAAAAAAAAAAAAAGAAGAAGAAAAGGAAAATTTGAAGAGAGTTAGATGAAATGTTCTATTAAACGCTTTTTATTTATTTGAAAACAGCAATAAAAATTAAGTCCAAGAAATATCCACTAAGTTACGGACTTGCAAGTGCTTGGAAAATACCACTTTTGTATCTGAGGAAAGAGTTTGACCCTACAGTGGACATGCTGAAGATCCCTTTTAGATTTTCCTCAAATTTTCACCCCTAAAAGGATAATAATATTTTACCAGGTGGATTGAATGTTTAGGTGTAGTCTCTCTATTTTTGTCTTCAGGAGGAAGGTCTTCTATCACTTCCCTGGCTGTAGAGAAGGCAGGAGTTACCTGCTTATTATCTCCTGCTTATTTCTCAGGGAATCACAAGATCTGAATGATTAAGTGTTTCTGAATATAGCAGAGATTTGCCTTCACCTTGAGAGAATAGATTAAAAAGTATTATAGAAATTTAAATTTGTGGTTATTGAACAAATTGATTTTATACAATCATCCAGTGTCAATGAAGCATAAATCCAGGTCTTAAATAATGCTTACCAACCTACTTCTTAATTATTTCCTAGCATAGAAGATTGCAAGACATTTGCTTCTCATTAACTTCAGCAGGGCCGGGATTTATTCTTTAAAGCCCTTTCTTCTCTTGTCTCTGGGTGTGAAGTGCGGTCATGTTCTCTCACAGCACAGCATGTAGGTGGGGAGGTTGGTCAGCCTTGCAGTACAGAACTCCTGTGGCAGAGTTCAGGGTTCAGGGCTGTGGAGGTGCCAGCAGGAACAGCCCCCAAACTCACCAGAACTTCACAGCAAAAAAACTCAGTGTAGAAATTGAGTGGTCTCTTGGCTCTCGAGTTTCCCCACTCCCCCAGCCAACAGTCTTCCCCAGGAGCTGGGCTGCCACTGGCTCCACCCTGATACTTCAGCCTCCAAGAGAAAAAAAAATTAAATTTGTTATCATTGGGATATGAATTGTTATTCCTTTTTGTGCTGCTGACTGCAATACCAGTTGTTCTGTCTGCTCTCTGGGCAGATGATCACGGCTAGAGCCGTTCTTTTCTAGCATTAAAAATGATACTTGCTGGCCTGTGCATTTACAGTGCTTTAAAATAATAGCTCCAGACCAATTTGGATTTGTAGGCTGCGTGCAGATGCATGCTGGCTGCAGGAAAACAGGAATTGCATCAAGAGCATAACTGCCTTCAGGCTCCTAATTAAATAGCCTTCGAGTAGCCATCTGCAGATACTTTAAAAAGGAATTGCACAACTTCATTAACTCCTTAGTTGTCCTTGAGATGAGAAATCTGAAATGATGCACATGTTCCAGCAATGCCCATAAGTCACCATTCGTGGAGGAATTTAGGAGCCTTGTGGATATGGCACTTGGGGACATGGTTTAGTGATGATCTTGCTGCATTAATGGCTGGGCTGGATGATCTTAGAGGTCTTTTCCAGCCTAAATAAATCTATGTGATGGTGGTGTTTCACAGGGCAGGAGTAGGATTCCCAGAGTTAAATGTCCTTTCCCTTTTTTTCTCACTTTGAGTCTTGTCTCCTGTATTAAAGTCCCAATGTGATCTAGAAATTCCAGCGGATGCTAACTCAAAGATGTGGGTGACCAAGTCCATGGCAAAGGTTTCTGTTTCCTCTCTGGCCAGCTGGTAGGGCTCTTTTTTGGTTACATCTCTATTAGGAAAAAAATTCAACAAGGAAAAATACAGGGAGACAGACCAGAAAATAATATTCTATTCCCTGTACGAGTCCATTTGTGGCCTTGTGCAATATTGCCTCACTTTGGGCTTTCCATCTTGAAAATCTTAAGGGGAGAATGCAAGTAAAGAAAAATGAGAAGATCTTTAAGCGCAGGACACCTGTGATACCAAGATAAAATGGAAATCTTCAGCTTTGAAAATGATGGCTGAAGGGGTGTGTATTGAATTTGGTTTGTTATGAAGAGATTATGAACAGATTGGTTCTCCGTTCCTTCTCTCAGCACAGAGGTGTAAAGGCACTCAAGGAACTTTACTGATTCAGCAGCAGCTCTAAAACAACTGCAAAGAACTGAATTTCTGAACACAAGAGCATTTTTCGTTACAGATAGAATGTGCCAGTGGATTCAGTAGCAGTTAAGCGAGTTAATGGTAGAGAGGTCACAGCAGGCAAAATAATGGTCTGGCTGCAGTTTCCATCCCTGGAATTTCCATTTCTGCTGATTCCCAGAAGGTGCAAAGGTGCACCTGGGGAACAATCACCGTGTATCTGTCTGCTCTTCTCATTCTTTTCAGTAAACATGGGCTGTGGTTGCAGCCAGGGCTGGGGCACACCATGAGACAGAGCCTGGCTCTGGCTCACACCACTTATTTTTATGTTCTTAGTGCAGTATAGTCCTTAATGCCTAACCAGAAAGATGATTTTAATTGAAAATATGATTACCCAGAGAAAGCGAATGGGTGTGAGGGGGTTTTTTTTTTTTTACTTTCTTGTGGGTTTTTTAAATTGTCTTTAATTCCTTCAGAAGCCAACTTAGACCTTGTTTACTTCTCTTTCCAGTATTGCCTTAGGATATAATGTCAGTGGGAAAGCAGGAGCCATTTATTACGAATGTAGAATTGCAGTAGGTAATTAGAGAAAAATGGCAGCTTTTCTAAACTTCTTAGCTTCTGTTTTGTTTTTTTTTTCCACTGGAGGACTTAGAAGAAAGAAAAAGTGATTTTATGCTATTTCATGTGATTTGTGTTCAGTTACCTGAATTTTGAATGAAAGTTTCGGTTCAGTACTATTTGTTTCTAAAAATAAAAATAAAGGAAAAGCAATTTTGCATGTTTCAGTAGCAGAAAGAATAGCTTCAGGTACTTCCTTCAGTAGTGTAATAAAGAATGAAATGATGCTATATTTGTATGTAAATCCTGATGCCTGAATGATGGTAACAACCTTGAGAATCATAGAATAATAGGGTTGGAAGGGACTTCTGAAGATCATCTAGGCCATCAGTGTATATGTATGTCCTTTATTGAATTCAAATGCAAAAATTGCTTGAAACTAATCCTTTTCCAGGAATTTTTGTAGCCATGTTTTCACCGTTCATTTCTTTATGAGAGAACAAACCTTGCCTTGTTAAAAAAATGTCATTGCTTTAAAGAATAGACCAAGAAACCCTGCAGGGCAAGGGAATGTTGGGCTCATTGATGCACTGCTACAGTCAGCAGGAGGAAGACACAGCTGCATTTAGAGGACAATTCACAGGGCTAAAATTAGACAATGTTTTTTATCTTGGGTCCCCCACATCTTTTCCTGGAGCATCTAGTTACGCACTGGAGCTGGGTGTTATGGTTTCTTCAGGACATTCCCATCTTGGTCTGCTGCTTAAAAAAGACGAACAACCCCCCTCAATCTCACCTAAACCTGAAGATTGAATACTTAGATTTAATTTTGTAATCTCGTCTGCGTTTCTTGGTTTGTTTTTTTTTTTATTTTTGAGTAAGCCCTTTTGCAAGAATTTTAAGATAAACTGTCCAGAGAAACATTTATTTTGGAACAGATCTTCATCAAAACTTTTTAAAACTTTCTTGACCACACCTCATTTGCCCAAACAAACAAGTCTTTTGAGAATTTTACAACAGCTTTACCAAATCCAAGGTGGTGGATTGTATCAACTGGCAATGCATGCCTCAAACTGTACGTTATTGGTGCAATAATTGAATTAAGTTTATGATGGATGATGAAATTTGTGAAAGTATTTCTTCAGCAGATTAGTGGTTGACAGTGGATGGTTTATGATGATTCCATTCTGTGGTTAGTGCACTTACATTCATTGTGTTTTTCTTTCCTTTAGTGCATGGTTCTTCTCTCTCTTTGGTGTCGAGTACATCATCTATTTATTCCACAGTGAGTATTATGGAATGAAGAGTTTATTTATTCATCAAAATTACTGAATTGACTGGTCTTGCTGTGCTAGTTTTGCCATTCAGGGAGCAGGAAAGAAGCAGCTTTCATTTGACTGTGTTCTGAATGCTAGCTAGGAAAGGAATGTTTATGTTCCTGAAGATGCCTGTGGATCTTTAGCAGCATCCTCATTAAACACAGACTTCAGTGGCCTAAAAGCAGCCCTTGATTTTTTGAGTCTGTATTTTATGCTGTGCTAAGTAGGTTTTGCTATGAAGCATCTCAGTAGATAGGAGGAGATTTGAACTTCATTACTTACAGCATCCCAGAATTTGCTGACTAAAGTCATCCCACCCTTATATTAATGATTTGCTACTAAGAAACTTTAAGTCCACTTTTTAATGCACAGATATTAATAATTCTAAAAAAAGGCCATTTATTCACTCTGCCAGTTACATTTTCTCCACAAGTATGTATTCATTTTGGATATCTGATCCTAAAATAAGGCTTACTGGGGTTTGAAAACACAGGGGAGCACTCAGCTTCAGGTTCCTGTGCTTGCTGCACGAGTGGCCCCAACAGTGTGTTTGGGTGGGTGCAATCTTCCTGGGGGCTGGTAGTGGGCACATTTACTTAGGAACAGTGGGAGTGGGTGACTTCCTACCCCATGCTTCTCCTTGGCTGATGACTGTGGTTAGAAACAGGCCATAGCAGCCACAATCCTGTCATGGTCAGCACATCCACTTGGCATCCTCACAGCTGGCTGCGTGTCCTCCCTTTTTCATTGCCACAGTGCCTGGGCAGCACCCAAGTGGGAGGAATTTTTAGATTTTTTTTTTTTTCCACATCACTTTGGAATGCAAAAATGTGACCTCCTTCCCATGGAGAGCTGAGTGTGGGATGGAGGGAATTGCCTGGGGTCAGCCAAGTTCTGCGGCAGTCCTGGCTCTTCAGAGCCTCGTGCTCCTTGTGGCCAGAGCCAGGACTTCTTCACGCTCCGTGATTGGGATCAGAGGTGCACTGGTCAGCAGGCTGGCAGGTGGAGCCCAAATTCCTTCCTGCAGAAGGAAGTGCATCCAGCAGCCTGTTTTCCTTAAGAGTAAATAAATCAGGAGATTAAATTAGACTGAATACAGGTGTGGGAATCCAAAATAAGGAATTCACATTCGAGTTTCTGAAATACAAGAAGAGAATTTGCATAAATTTGTCAGGCTGGTTATGTTGTAATATCCTCACATACATTCTTTTATTTTATTTTACAGCCGGAAGAGAAGTGCCAGTCAGAGGTAAGACACACCCTCTTTGACAAGCAGAAATGACACTCTGTACTGTGTGTCTTGCTGTTTTATTTCTCCTTGTTATGATGCACTGAAGTGCTCTCTTCAAACCCACAGATTCGCAAGCTGCGGAGGGAATTGGATGCATCCCAAGAAAAAGTGTCAGCTCTGACAACTCAGCTGACTGCTAATGTGAGTACAACTCTGAGAGCAAACACTGACCTGCAGTGCATTTAATGCAACAATTGCCACCCAGCTTTTTTAAGTGACAAAAAGATTTCATGTGTGTAACATTCAGTTCGTGCTGCTGATGTGTTTAGAGAAATAACTGCGTGCATGTGTGGGAGATGTCCAAAAATAGTATCCTCTGCCCTACTAAATTATCTTACACCTCTCTGTAAAAACTGGGTTAGAATATTAATTTGGCTTTGTACGTGTGTAAGCCATCTTAAGGCCCTGAGAAAATCATGGAGGGCAGGGTCTTTTTTTATAAATAGTGTCTTGCTTTGACATTTAGATGGAATGAGATACAGATAAATATTACAACTGATAGGAATAGAAGTTGATAGAAACTTGGGCTGAAATGCATCATGTTTTTCTGTTGCATAAAGATGTGGGTTAATGGCATGATAGATAATACTGGCACAAGGGACTCTGGAAACTAATTTAAAGTTAAGCCTAAAGAATGGAGATACCTGACTTTTTGTCAGCGTAGACAATACTTCTGCTTGTTCCTTTCAGGAATTTGAGGGATAAGTAATTTAAGACATTCGGGGGAAAAAAAAACTACTTGGAATCCAGGAGGTGTTGAGGCAATACTGTATGACCTTGTGCAAGTTTATTTGTGTGTTCTGTGCTGCAGGCACAGATAGCAGGAATCTGCAACACAGAAGCTTGCAAGGAAAACAAGCAATTCTAGAGTAAATAAGCTGCAGATGGATAGTCAGCAGATCAGATCATACTGACATCCTGGTTTCTGGGAATGAGCAAACATCAGAACATGTGCTGCTGCTCCAAGGGGACATTCCTGTCCATCAGCTCTTGGAACAGGGGGAGTGCAAAGGAAAGGACAGGTTTCACCTGAGCAGTATCACAGGAAAGGGTCAGGGAGAAATCTGTGCTGTCCACTGCAGGCATCACAGTGCTTGAAAATGGGGCTGGTAAACCAAGAACACAGTTATAACAGAGAAGTCAAATAAAAGGGCTTTGACTGCATGAAACCACTTAGTCACTGTCCCAAGAGGAAAATAAAGCAGTTTAAACATCTTTCAAAAGTTAAATCTTACATTTGCCTTTCAAATATAAAAGGGAACGATACACGAGTTGGTTTTCCCCCAGAAGTTTCTTTTGCTGGTGGGAAAGCAGGGCCAGATTCTCTTGCCTAGGTTTTTAATGATGTTGTTAAATAACCCAGCTTGTGTCCTTCAGACAAAGAACTTGTCAGCTGAGCAGCTCATTTGGCTCTGCCTTGGCTTTATTGCATTCTCCTTGCCACAGTTCAGGGTCACTGGGCTGGTGCTCAGCACAGGCTGCTCACTGCCTGGCCCAGCTGCTCTTCATCTGCCCAACAATTTCTGTGTGGTCACTGCCACTCTCTTTGTGGAGAGCAGTTTTTAATGTACGTTCCTGGTTTAATGTTTTTGTTTGGATTGGGGTCATTTGGGTTTTTGTGGGTTTTTCTTGTGGGCTTTTCTCAAAATAAAAAAAAAAAGTTAGCATGTATTTTATTATTTTGATAATATCCCATTTTTGCCTAGTTCACGGTGCTGAAATTTTGCAGTGTTTTATTCGTGCTATATAAACTTCTTAGACTTGAACCTGCCCCTGATTTGTCCATAAATTGGCTGCAGAGATGTTGCTGTAACTGTCCTAGTATTAAATTTCAGTCTCTAGCCACCTCTTTGCAGAGAACATGCCCTTTTTCCATGTCAAAGCAAGGTCTGCTCCCAGAAAGATTGAGATTAATGAATGCTGTTGCTTAAGACACTTGGACATTTCCTTTAGATGTGATTCCTTAAAAAAAATGTAATTAAAACTTAGACAATTCCAATTAATCTCATCAATTTACATTTTTTTCCCTGAGTTTCCCTGCGTAGACACTGAAGTTTCTGATGCTTCTCAAGCCATCAAGGGCACGAATTTGAAAACATTTTGCTCCAGCTATAGAAAGTGAAGATACTTTTTTTTCCATAGCTCACTGAACAATTTTGAGTTAGGAATAATTGCAAGATCCGGTTTTGAAAGAGCAAGTGGTTTTTAAGGCTCAGGTCAAAGCATTCAGGGTTTGTATCCTGTTACTAATCCATGCAGTCCTGCTTGCCCGTTTATTTTTTGCTTTTGAAAAGTATTGCTGAGGGTCCCTGAATATCAGCTTTGTTGTTCCCTGTTCATCCTCCCCAACAGAAGCTGTGCGCTCTGTGTTTTTAAAATAAATATTTAGATTTTCCTACATGTGTAGTGTTAGGTTTTGAATTACTTTTTGCCAGTTTCTCACAGTCTCAGCTCTGCTTATTTTCATAGGGGCTGATGGGAATGAGAGCTGCACATCCCCATGTTATTGTACTGCTCATGTTTGTTTTCATTGTGAATGTGAGAACAGTTATTTAGGATAAGTCAACTGTGCTGCTGCTGCTGAATGAGTCTGGAATAGCTCTGTGAAAGGTTTTGCTGTTCTGTATTTTTTTTAGGTGAGGAAATGTCCTTTTCTGCTTGGAAAGGTTTCACAGTTTCACTTGTCATGGTGCATATAGAATTATTTTTAATAGATAAATAAGGCTATTGTTTCTATGGTTAGCGCAGATTATTGTGGCTAATGAGACAAATATATATTGAAATATACCTGTGATCAGTTATGTGTGCACATGCACATGAATACCCATAAAACAGTGCCATGTCATGGCTCTAGAAATACAGTTTCTTACATTCTTTTCCATCCTCTCAATCTACTTTTCCTTCCTTTTGCCTCTCAGTCATTTTCAATTCCTAGCTGATGCCTTTCATGTAGCTGTGTTCTCCGTGCTTCCTGGGGAAAAGATTTGACACTCTCCTCCCAAGAAGCACAGAGAAATCATTTTTTTCTTTCCTTGGGAAAAGGAAAAACGGTAATTGGCCAGGCAGCAGGAGTTTTGGATGGTGTGTAGCAGGCTGACCTTGGTTGGAAGCAAGGTGCACTCAAATATTGGAGAAGTCTTCGAGTTGGCTGCAGGTGTATCGGCTGGCAAAGCTGGTTCTCCTGCTGGGATAAACACAGTGAGAACCTCCACCCCTGTGGCTGCCAGCGTCTTTTTGCCTTAGCTGTCCACAAGGAAAATAGTGGTTTAGTTGGAGGGAAGTTTCTGCCTGACCCTTCCCTATACAAAAACTTGATTCATGTTTTCTTGTTGGCAAGCATTTCCATAATGCGTGCTCTACTCCTCTGACCTTTTCTAAGCAGTATTGTTTTCTCTGCACCATTTACACAACAAACAATGCCATGCCCTGGGTGGACTGATGGAATACCTGCAGAAATGCTCCTTTTTGGGGGAAGAGAACCAACTCCTCCTTGTGTGGTTTGATTTCAGGCTCACCTGGTGGCAGCGTTTGAGCAGAGCCTGGGGAACATGACGATCCGACTGCAGAGCCTGACCATGACGGCAGAGCAAAAGGCAAGCTCCAAAAGGGTTTGGGAGGTCTTCATTTCTGTTTCCAGCATTGCTACCCATGCTCCTTCTGTAGTTGTGTGAGGGGAAAAGTCACATGCACGACATGCCTTAGCGCCCTCATTTGTGATGACAGAGTAAAATGTGATAAATAATTTGTATAAAACGTTAGTTTTCTGCACTGGGATTTTGTGGCAACTGATCAGGTTATCCCCATCAGTTGTTGCTTTGTACACATGTCCTCAGTGTGGCATATTTCTGCAATATATTTTGTCCCAATGCAGCCATACCTGGGCATGTTTGAAAGAAACACCAAGAAGAATATTTATAAGACTGCAGCATTGTGTTTTTGGACAGTATACTTGAATGGACATCATTTCTGCATTACAGAATACATGCCTTTTTTAGTATCGTAATACCCAAGCTGTTTTGCACCCTGTGCTTTCCCAGGTATCCCAAACCTCATTTTCACCTCCTTGTACATTTATATTCCATAAATTCACTGTGAACTACCAAAACTCAGATGGAGAAGCAGCTACTTTGGAGTTCTTCTCCCATGTACTGTCATATGGGTTTTTTTCCTTATTCAAGGACTCGGAACTGAACGAGTTAAGGAAGACAATTGAACTCCTGAAGAAACAAAACGCAGCNGTAGTGTTAGGTTTTGAATTACTTTTTGCCAGTTTCTCACAGTCTCGGCTCTGCTTATTTTCATAGGGGCTGATGGGAATGAGAGCTGCACATCCCCATGTTATTGTACTGCTCATGTTTGTTTTCATTGTGAATGTGAGAACAGTTATTTAGGATAAGTCAACTGTGCTGCTGCTGCTGAATGAGTCTGGAATAGCTCTGTGAAAGGTTTTGCTGTTCTGTATTTTTTTTAGGTGAGGAAATGTCCTTTTCTGCTTGGAAAGGTTTCACAGTTTCACTTGTCATGGTGCATATAGAATTATTTTTAATAGATAAATAAGGCTATTGTTTCTATGGTTAGCGCAGATTATTGTGGCTAATGAGACAAATATATATTGAAATATACCTGTGATCAGTTATGTGTGCACATGCACATGAATACCCATAAAACAGTGCCATGTCATGGCTCTAGAAATACAGTTTCTTACATTCTTTTCCATCCTCTCAATCTACTTTTCCTTCCTTTTGCCTCTCAGTCATTTTCAATTCCTAGCTGATGCCTTTCATGTAGCTGTGTTCTCCGTGCTTCCTGGGGAAAAGATTTGACACTCTCCTCCCAAGAAGCACAGAGAAATCATTTTTTTCTTTCCTTGAGAAAAGGAAAAAGGGTAATTGGCCAGGCAGCAGGAGTTTTGGATGGTGTGTAGCAGGCTGACCTTGGTTGGAAGCAAGGTGCACTCAAATATTGGAGAAGTCTTCGAGTTGGCTGCAGGTGTATCGGCTGGCAAAGCTGGTTCTCCTGCTGGGATAAACACAGTGAGAACCTCCACCCCTGTGGCTGCCAGCGTCTTTTTGCCTTAGCTGTCCACAAGGAAAATAGTGGTTTAGTTGGAGGGAAGTTTCTGCCTGACCCTTCCCTATACAAAAACTTGATCCATGTTTTCTTGTTGGCAAGCATTTCCATAGTGCGTGCTCTACTCCTCTGACTTTTTCTAAGCAGTGTTTTCTCTGCACCATTTACACAACAAACAATGCCATGCCCTGGGTGGACTGATGGAATACCTGCAGAAATGCTCCTTTTTGGGGGAAGAGAACCAACTCCTCCTTGTGTGCTTTGATTTCAGGCTCACCTGGTGGCAGCGTTTGAGCAGAGCCTGGGGAACATGACGNTTGTTTTCTCTGCACCATTTACACAACAAACAATGCCATGCCCTGGGTGGACTGATGGAATACCTGCAGAAATGCTCCTTTTTGGGGGAAGAGAACCAACTCCTCCTTGTGTGGTTTGATTTCAGGCTCACCTGGTGGCAGCGTTTGAGCAGAGCCTGGGGAACATGACGATCCGACTGCAGAGCCTGACCATGACGGCAGAGCAAAAGGCAAGCTCCAAAAGGGTTTGGGAGGTCTTCATTTCTGTTTCCAGCATTGCTACCCATGCTCCTTCTGTAGTTGTGTGAGGGGAAAAGTCACATGCACGACATGCCTTAGCGCCCTCATTTGTGATGACAGAGTAAAATGTGATAAATAATTTGTATAAAACGTTAGTTTTCTGCACTGGGATTTTGTGGCAACTGATCAGGTTATCCCCATCAGTTGTTGCTTTGTACACATGTCCTCAGTGTGGCATATTTCTGCAATATATTTTGTCCCAATGCAGCCATACCTGGGCATGTTTGAAAGAAACACCAAGAAGAATATTTATAAGACTGCAGCATTGTGTTTTTGGACAGTATACTTGAATGGACATCATTTCTGCATTACAGAATACATGCCTTTTTTTGTGTCATAATACCCAAGCTGTTTTGCACCCTGTGCTTCCCCAGGTATCCCAAACCTCATTTTCACCTCCTTGTACATTTATATTCCATAAATTCACTGTGAACTACCAAAACTCAGATGGAGAAGCAGCTACTTTGGAGTTCTTCTCCCATGTACTGTCATATGGGTTTTTTTCCTTATTCAAGGACTCGGAACTGAACGAGTTAAGGAAGACAATTGAACTCCTGAAGAAACAAAACGCAGCTGCTCAGGCTGCCATCAACGGCGTCATCAACACCCCTGAGCTCAACTGCAAAGGTGAGAGATGAGCACCACACACAGACACTGCAGGGCTCTCCAGTGGGGCTTCAGTCCTCTGGGTAATAGCTGATGTAACCATCAGAGTTACCCAGTGTAACCCAGTAATTTACACTGGGATAAATTGCTGAAGGCAGAGTTTGAAGCATCTCAGATGAGTTACTCAGTGTAACACAGTAATTTACACGGGGATAAATTGCTGAAGGCAAAGTGTGAAGCATCTCGGATTTTAATCTTGTCACAAGAAACAGGGATTGGAGATACGCAGTACATCCATTGGAATAAATGATTGTCAGACTGCTGGTTTCCCTAAATGTTTCTTCAGGATTGCATGGTTAATCCAGTTCATCAAATTTGCTGGGTAATTTTGACACTGCCTCCGTTCGCCTCCAGGTCCCGGAGCTGCTCAGCCCGCGGACCTGCGGATCCGGCGGCAGCACTCCTCGGACAGTGTCTCCAGCATTAACAGTGCCACCAGCCACTCCAGCGTGGGCAGCAACATCGAGAGTGACTCCAAGAAAAAGAAGAGGAAGAACTGGGTGAGTGTGTTTCAGCAGGCTGCGTGAGGTTTATGTGAAATTGTCGGGACGTGCGCGGTGAAACCCACCCGGCTGCTCCCTCCTGCCTCGCGCAGCAGGTCAGCACAAGGACTGTGCGCTGCTTAAATCCTGGGTAAACGCTCCTGTGAAGGCTTAATTGAGTTGGAAGTGATGTGTATCCTCCTGTTGACTCTGCATAGGATTGAATTTTAGCTTGACAGCTAAGAGGGCAGTCTTAAATTAGAAATAGCTGTCAAAGATCAGTTCTGGCTAAAGGGGTGTCCAGCCCCTTAAGGAAAATGTGGGATCTGTCGTTCAAGTAAAACAAACCCACAAGAGAAGATCGTTCTTGTGGGGTTTTTTTGTTTTTATCTCTTAGGGCTTTCTTATAAGTGAACATTTTAAACACTTTCAGAACTCTTTGTCCAGCATTAACTTGGAGTTTTAAGAATAATATTTAAAAAAAAACCCCACTGATCTTTATAAATTTTTTGTGACGGACATCTCTTCTGGAAGGTTTTGCAATACTTACCTGTCATTTCCCATTTTTCCCTCTTTGCTCATCACGTACTATGTACAAGGTACCCTGTACTGGAGGAAAGGTACATTGTCTTCAACTCCATTTTCAATTAGACCTTAACTGCCTTAGTGACCTAGTCTGATTGTAGTTTGGACTAAAGTCCCTAGATCCTTTATTGTAGTGAGTAAAACAATCCACCCCTTTCTTCCCACTGAATTTAAATCTCCCTGGATCTCCTGGGTGTACAGGTAAATCTGTAGAGATGCAAAATGTGGTTAGAGCTGGTAAAAGCTTAATTTGTATTTGCACAATATCCTCTCAGAAACGTTGATGAAACTGCTGAACTGTAAGAAAGAGCTTCCTGAACAAGTTCTTGTTTTTATTTCTCTCTTATCTCAGAGGTTTCATTTTGGTACCTCTTGGTATTGCCAGCTGCTTCACAAAAGCAGCATTTCCACTCTGCCCCTTAAATAATTGGTTCTTCTCCAAATCCTTCTTGTGCTGTACGTTAGTAAAAAGACAAAGTAAATTGCTGTAACTTTTAAATTTCTAGCAACCCTTAGTTTGTGACACAAAACTTTTGTAGTCATTAAGCCTTGGTTAAGATAAACACTTTTTAAAATTCTTGTTGAGCTTCTGTTCTTTGTTATTGTAACCTAGTGGATGTGGTCCTACATCAGCCTCCATTTCTCATTCATCAGATAACTATTTTTGAAGAAGGTTAAGGGAACATTTCCTTATTATAAAGATAAATAAATAAAGCTTTCATGAAGTAGAAGAAACAGGACAGTATTTTTATGTTGTTATTAAAAACGAGTACGTCATTGCTGTGAAATGAAGATGGGAAATTAAAACACTACTGAGAGGAATGTGTGAGTTGAATCTGATTCACACATTCTTTATCCCACCAGTGCTGAGGAAGTTCTCAGCCAAGATCTTTGTGTTCTGTGTAGAAGCAATGCAGCTGTCCATTCAGAGCTGAAACATCAGATTTTCAACATTTCACATTGTAGGAGTCTTTGTCTAGCTTAAAAACGGCTTTCAGCTCATATTAAGCCAGCCTGTGTACTGTATGTAATTTGCAATGGCATTAAGAGGTGCACATGGAGTATCCTGAGTGGGAAGGGAGCCATGGGGATCATCAAGTCCAGACCTTGATTCCAAGGAGGTTTAACTTTTAGGACTCCCTAAAAGTTAAACCGTATATCTAAGAACATTGTCCAAATGCCTCTTGAGCACTACATGTTGAATTGTAACTTTGGGGTAACATCAGTTCAATGACATGAATATTAATTCTTGTTTGGAAAATGGCAGTTGCATTACAGAAGGTTATTTTATAGTTGCAGGTAGGTAGAGAAGTTGCAGTCGTTTCACATGGTGAAATACCTGTTCCTGCAAGGAAAACTACATTATTAACTTGGCTCTTAGCCAAAGCACTCTGCCTGAGCTAAGGACAAAATGTAATTTAAATAGTTAGGAGAGTTTGGATCTGGTGTCTTCCTCAGGTAATGCAAAAAAAAAAAAAGGGCTGTCTGTGGTTTGAGACACCTGGTTTTGGAAAATAACAGGGTTCCGGTTTTAAAGCAACTGTTTGTCTTTGTTAATCGTTGCTCGTGTTTGTCTTAGAAATCCAGAACTTCCCTTATCAGTGGCTTTATCTGTTAAAACATGTCTTTTTTCCTTCCCCCACTTCCTTTTGCTTGCTCTCCTTCCGGCAGGTCAACGAGGTAAGGAGGACCTACTGTAAGCGGGGAGGTACAAAGCTAACCCACCATTGACACCACTAACCCTTCCTGCCAGCCCCATGAACCTGGGCTGGGCCCTGTGCCAGCACAGCTGCCGGCTGTCACCACTGCAAAGCTTGTTGCACCCAGCAATTTGCTGTCAAATGGCTCTTAAAAAAATAGGAAGCATCCATAGCCACTCCTATTGACCTTATTAATCTGATAAAATAGTTAAGGGGGGGAAAGAAAAAGCTTTTTTCATTTTTTCACCTGTGTTAACTGTGTATGTGAGTATGGCTGTAGCATCTGGAGTATTTGCATGTTCAGAGTGTTTACCCTGTGCCTTTTTTTTGCCCGGTTTCACTCTTAATGACGGACCTGCTGCTGTGGTCTTGTTTTTTTTTCCAGTTACGCAGCTCCTTCAAGCAAGCTTTTGGGAAAAAGAAATCTCCCAAGTCAGCATCTTCTCATTCAGACATTGAGGAGATGACTGATTCTTCCTTACCTTCCTCACCAAAGCTACCACACCACAACACCACTGTTTCAACACCACTGCTGAGAGCTTCCCATTCCAACTCCCTGTAAGTGATGCTGGTAATTTTTAGACAGAAAACGGCAGGGAAGGCGTTTTGCTGCATTGGTAGAGGACAGAAATGCTGAATTCATGTGTTCAGAGGTTTGAAGATGCGTGAGCTGACTCCCAATAGACAGTACCTTTGCGTTAATGTCTAGGAAGCCCAAAATCATTGCATCAGTACTGAAGTGTAAATATTTCACTGGGTTGCTCTCTCAGCAGAATGTACTGACTATCAAGAATATTTATAACCAGGGTGACCTTGAGGTGCCAGAGTAATTGGATCTCTTGCTGTTAATTAAACAAACCAGGTCAAAGCTGGGATTTTGTTTCTCTTGTCTAAACACAGCAGATATTGTATTAATCTGCTGCGATAAGTTCCCAGTTCTATTGACAAATTCAGATAAAGGAAAGGGGATCAGACACTGTGGGTCAGTGATGCAGATGAGCTCATCTAACCACTTGTGCCTGGTGAGTGGAGGTGTTCCACCCCTCTTTGCTTCTGCAGCTCCCCAGCCACCTGTGCCTGGTCCTTTCCATGGCCACCCGTGAAATAAAGTTTAACAATTCCCTGGCCGCACTGTTTTGAGTCTGAGTGCGCATTTCAGAAGGTGCATGGAAAATTTAGTACAACAGCTTTTATGGCAATTCCGTCAGTAGCTTTGTCACTTGGGCAGGATAAATAAATACAGAAAGTTGTAACAGGCAGTACTGTGAAACCCGTGATTACCAGACAGCCTCCTGACCTTGGGAGGTCGTGCAGAGCTTCCAGCCTGATTTCAGAACAAATGCACTGGAGTTGTTCCCCTCCACTTATTTTCACATGAGGAGGTGGAAACAATAGCAGTAGTTTCCAGCTGTATAACAGTGATGAAATGTCAGTAGCAGAAGATAATCCCCCATGATTTTTGTTTCAGAGCCTCTTCTGTCTCTTGAGCCTAACTCAGTGCTTTTCTGGTGACTACAGCAAGTTGTGCTGTACAACTCTCAGGCCAGAAAATTGTCAAATGATGATCCCATCTGTCATCAGCCAAAATGCTGCGTGGGTACATCTCACCTTGTTATGGAAGCCAAAGGGATAAACATGAATAAAGAGTAAATATATGAACTGAGGGAAGGATAGAGCACAAGTAAAACCAGTGTGTTTTGGCTTTTTGGTGGGGAAAACATCTCTCATTAACCTGATTTAGGGAAAGACATGTCAGGTAAAATCTCCCTTAAAGCGTGCAGCTGTGTGGTTGATCTTTATATACAATTACAAATGTGCTGAAATGTTCTTACTCACTCAGAAACTTTTTTTTTTTTTTTTTGGGCGGGGGGAGAGGCAACCCAACCAAAAATTNGAGAGGGGGCAGAAAGCTGGCCTGTCATTCCTTAAGCTGCGCCAGGGGAAATACAGGTTGGATATGAGGAAAAAGTTTTTCACGGAAAGGGTGATAAAGTGCTGGAATGGCCTGCCCGGGGAGGTGGTGGAGTCACCATCCCTGGATGTGTTTAAGGAAAGATTGGATGTGGCACTCGGTGCCATGGTTTAGTTGAGGTGTTAGTGTGGGAATAGGAGACAGGAAAGAATTGCTCCCACACGCTTTGTCGTGCCGGAAAAGAAGGAACTTTATTTACATCTTTGACATTTGATAGAATTCCAAAGGTGACAGTGGATTGGAGGGTGAAGCTGCCACCCCTCCAACACACTGGTCAGACCAACAGTCTGTCAGCTCTCTCCTTCTCCATGAAAATATGGAAACAAACCATTTGTTAATACTTGAAAGCATGAGAACTCCTGTTACAGAAACGAAAACACATCAGAAGGCTGAAACCCGGGTGACAGTGTTAGGGCTGGGTTGGACTCAATCTTGAAGGTTTCTTCCAACCTGGTGATTCTGTGAATTCTTTTAAGTGCAGCTAACAAGTAATTTGGAAGTTCCCACAAGCTAACAAATTGCTAATTCACATGTTTTTTTGCTAATTCGCTATTTTGGGAATGAGAAGTTCCTTTAACACAACAATCTGTTTTGAGGGTGAAAAACAAATGCACCTGTTAAACAGTAAGATTTGTCCCATGAGAACCCACAAAGGAGAAATGTGAACGTATCTAAAGAGAGAAAATTTGTTGGACACACACAACAGCTCTTACTGACCAACATACTAAGTTTCACTGTACTGCTACCCAATTAAGCTAAACACACTGCTTTCTGATATTTTCTATAAGTATAAGCTTTGGGAGTAATAAAGAAGCCTTCTGAAAACTTTTTCTGTGTCACTCTGTGTGTCTTGGCCGCCTCCACAACGACAAGGAGCAGCCACCCCACATCCTGCAGCCTGTGCTGATGTGGCCAGCCACCCTCACAGTAAAGATCTGGAGTTTCTGAGTGCTTCCTAAAGGCTGTGTTTAGCTTTGTGCCAGTGTTAAACCTTCATTAAAAGTCAGCTTGAACACCTGACTTTGCTGCCCTCAGCTGCAGCTGTTTCCACCCCAGGATGGGGACAACATTTTGTTGGCTGTCAGAATGTTTCCATGCTCTGCCTTATGGCAGTTGTATTTCAGTGTTAGTGAATTCCCACATATTTAGCTATTTTAGGATATGTTGAGAAGTTCTACAGAAGGAACGCTGTAATAATTAAAACATTATGAAAACAGCATTTCTGCTAAACTACCGTGTATTCTTAAGTTTCTTATGTTGCTATCTTATAATCATGTTTTCACTGCGCCTTCTAATGTCCGACTTGTCTTTTCAAGAGTGAGATTGAGAAGTTAAAAGCGGAGAACGATCGGCTGAAATCTGAAAACCACGGCAGCTGCAGCAGGGCTCAGTCTCAGGTTTCCATCTCCTCCTCTCCCAGACACTCCGTGGGTCTCTCTCAACACAGCCTGAACCTCACAGAGTCAACCAGTCTGGGTGAGTTTAATGAGAAGGGTGGTGGGGCAGGTTTTATCCTGCACTTGGAAGGCTTGGGTCGGCTAGCCATGGAAAAATGAAAGCGTGAGGATTATTAACAGCTGAGGTGTGGAAATATGTCACGAGCTGGCACAAAGCCTTCTTTTAAATATCATCATAGCTCTGCTACACCCTCAGTCAGAGGTGTCCAATTATGACCTCAGCTCTGAAAAGTCATGTTTAAAGCCATTTAATGGTGCACATTTGCCAGGGGATATATCATAGGGAGGAAAATACAGAGTAACTGGCTAATAATTTTCAATGGCCTTCCCTTTTTAAGAGGGATATGTGGCGGGGAAGTCAGGCAGCGTGGTTCTCGTGTTTTACCTTGGGGGCATGTGAAGCCCAGACGTGTTGTGTTTGACTCCAATAAAGCAAAATAGCCTCCATTGTCACTGAGCTCCAGCTGTGAAGCTGTTGATGTTTCCTGTCCACAGACATGCTGTTGGATGACACTGGAGATGGCTCTGCCCGGAAGGAAGGAGGCAGGCACGTCAAAATAGTTGTCAACTTCCAGGATGAGGTGAAATGGAAGGAGGTGAGTCGTGTTTCATCCCCAGCTTTGAAGTGTAAGTGGCTTTGAAATGTGCGAGGGAATTCAAGTTTGCCAAGGATTTTTAAGCATTTTCTCAGGAAAGCAGTTCATTGGTGTGTTAACAGTGACAGAGAGGGCACTTGGCTACCTCCAGCTTCCTTGGAGCTGCTGAGAGGGACCAAAATGCCAGAAGCACCAGCCTTATGGAGGAACTCGACAAATCCAAACTGGGAGATCGATACCATATTATATCATATAATTCCAGTTCAAGTTGTCCTCTCTGGCACAAGTACCCTGTTTAGAATGACATCTTTCAGGTGTTTCCCGTCCACAAGTGCATGAAAGAATCCTAAATACCTAAATAAATTGCAAATATTTATTTTATATTTTAAATTGCAATATGTAAAGTTGCATCCTGTCCTGTCCATTTAAATGCATGAATGTATTGTACAGTCTTTGCCAAGCAATGGCCTTGCTGTCTCACATTTTTGAGTACCTGTAGAAGTGTGTTTAAGAAGCAACTTCATGTCTTCCTGAGGGGTGGACAGAAATTGGAGTGATCAGAAATAAAATGGACTCAACAGATCTTTCGATTAAATACCGATTTTGCATTAATTATTACAACCCCAAATAAACAGTAAAACTGCTGCTGATTGACTGCAGTCAGAACAAGTTCTAGTAACACTTCAAATCTTATGATAGAAATTAGTTTTTTCTTCAATTAATGTTTCACAGTGAGTGCAGCTGTAGAAAACCAGAATAATATTTGTTCTGATTTCTTTTATCTGCCTTTAAAATCACTTACAAAATTCAAAATGCTGTGATACATCAAATATATAAATATTAATTCTCTTTCTGTATTACTGCTTTTACATACAGCCATGTATAATTTATATATATATATAGGTTTCTATGCCCACAGCAGAATTTCTAGACGTGAACAGGATAAACCTTGCAAATGTAACATCATTGATTGTGAAGTTGTGGAAGAACGAACTCGACATCTACTCTTCTGTCTAGAATATTCCTAGGAGTCTTTCTGTCTCTTTGCTAAACTGTAATCCTCTCAAAGATGTTTGAATTCTTCATGGAGTGATTGATAAATGCCTTTAACTTAACATCACAGCCACCTGAGTATCCTTTAGATTTGTGACTCCAACACCGTAGAAAGTGTTTATCATGTGAAAAGAATTCCATGTGCCATTCAGAATTCACATTATTACTCTACATTCAGAATGTAGAGTAATAAGGATATAGTAAGGACTGCACCGTTATTTAGAAGTAAAAAGGGAGGGGGCAGGGAGGCCAGCGTTTTAATTACCTCAACCACACTTGTCTGACGGAGTTATTCCTGTGCCTTTAGGATTCCAGGCCTCGCACCTTCCTGATAGGCTGCATTGGAGTCAGTGGGAAGACCAAGTGGGATGTTCTGGACGGGGTTGTGAGACGCCTGNTTTTTCTTCAATTAATGTTTCACAGTGAGTGCAGCTGTAGAAAACCAGAATAATATTTGTTCTGATTTCTTTTATCTGCCTTTAAAATCACTTACAAAATTCAAAATGCTGTGATACATCAAATATATAAATATTAATTCTCTTTCTGTATTACTGCTTTTACATACAGCCATGTATAATTTATATATATATATAGGTTTCTATGCCCACAGCAGAATTTCTAGAAATAAACAGGATAAACCTTGCAAATGTAACATCTTTGATTGTGAAGTCGTGGAAGAATGAACTTGACATCTACTCTTCTGTCTAGAATATTCCTAGGAGTCTTTCTGTCTCTTTGCTAAACTGTAATCCTCTCAAAGATGTTTGAATTCTTCATGGAGTGATTGATAAATGCCTTTAACTTAACATCACAGCCACCTGAGTATCCTTTAGATTTGTGACTCCAACACCGTAGAAAGTGTTTATCATGTGAAAAGAATTCCATGTGCCATTCAGAATTCACATTATTACTCTACATTCAGAATGTAGAGTAATAAGGATATAGTAAGGACTGCACCGTTATTTAGAAGTAAAAAGGGAGGGGGCAGGGAGGCCAGCATTTTAATTACCTCAACCACACTTGTCTGACGGAGTTATTCCTGTGCCTTTAGGATTCCAGGCCTCGCACCTTCCTGATAGGCTGCATTGGAGTCAGTGGGAAGACCAAGTGGGATGTTCTGGACGGGGTTGTGAGACGCCTGTTCAAGGTCAGTGGGTACCAAATGCTGTGAGCTGGAGTTCTCCGGGGGGTTTTGGTGGCACCAAGCTGTATTTTATGTTGTGTGTTGAGTGCTGTCCCAGCAGAGAGCACACCCCCCGTGCTGCCTGACCTCCCGTGTCCCTGTTCCACCCCAGGAGTACATCATCCACGTGGATCCTGTGAGCCAGCTGGGGCTGAACTCCGACAGCGTTCTGGGCTACAGCATCGGGGAAATCAAGCGCACCAACAGCGCGGAGACCCCCGAGCTGCTGCCCTGTGGCTACCTGGTTGGAGAGAACAACACCATCTCCGTTACCATCAAAGGTAATTTCACCTCGCCTGCCTGGTGGGGTTCTCACTACTGAGTATTATCAGAGCTTGCTGTGTCAAGAAACTCCGAGGAGTAGAAACTTCTTATTGAAACTTCTTATTTTTCCTGTTCCTGCCGTTTACTTGCTTCCTTCTATTTTCATTCGATAAAGTCAGCACTTGGGGTATGATAAGTCTGTCATTTCAGCAAGTTTTCCACCTGTAACTCTGGGAATAATTACACACTCCACAGATCTTGAGCTGTCCTGGAGAAGACCTCGCACCACAAGGGATGCACTGGAGCTGTTTGAGCAGCAAAATACTTTCCAAATGAGTCAAGCCTCAAAATTTCATTAGCTGTTTACCACAGCTAAAGTTGTTATTTCCTTCATGCAGGGTAAAAAAAAAATTAATCTTTGCTTGCTTGATTGGTCTCACTGAAGGGTCCCTCCTTAAGTACCAGGAAGGAGGGAGCCCAAGTTGTATGAAACACCTTAAAATCTGGATTTTTCAAAATGGATGGTTTTCAGAATTCCCATCAATTTCATTCTGTAATACTGATAAAAATTTAGTATTGGTGTTTCTCATTTGGTTTCTCAGGGAAGCACTTTTTAATGAAAAGTATACTATGAAACTAAGTTCAGGGGTAAAACCCTCAGCTGCTGCATTTTGAACATGTATCAGTTTGCTCAAAGTTAGACCAGTGAAATCTGCAGACAGATGCTATTTGAGAGCGGTGCCAAACATTCTTTAGATCAACTTTGAAATTTGACTGAAGGCAGATTTTTGAATATTGGTCTAAAAACCAAGTTACCTTGTATAGCAAACCAGTGGGCAGGAAGACAAAATAAACTGTGAAATGCATCAATTTACTGAGGCTTGACATGAACCCAGGATATCCTGCTTATATAAAACGCATTGTCCAGTCATAAATGCTAACTGAAACATTGCATAAGGTCTGCCTGTGTCTGTAAAGCTGCAATTTGAGTTTATATTTAACTTGCACTGACTTGACTTGTGCCTTGAAGGTTTGTAAGTGATAACAGTTTTCAATAAAACAGAAATGTATTTAATCAATTTATGGAAAATCACTTACATATACCTTTGAGATATAAAGCTGCCTATATAAATATTTAATATTCCAAGTAACCACTGAGGTGCAAACATTTCTCTGGGTGATCTGCCAACTTCCCTTCCTGCTGTTTATTTTGAAGCACTGTGTATTTTCCCGGAGCCAATTCTGCCTAAAGTGACTGCTGACATGGCATAAATGCTTATCAGTAGGAGTTTTCTGTTAGAGGAGATAACTATCAGCATACAGAGGAGGAGTTTAATTACAAGCATTTGGGAAAGTAGGGGGAGTTGATGATAGCTGGGGTTTTGTTGTTTTTTTTTTGTCTGGTGATCCAAAAGTAAACAGGTACATTCTGGGTGAATGCCTGCTGTAAAATGGACGGCTTGTGCATGGAAAGCGTGGCCTGGAATCCTTTGGTGTGGCAGCTTCCAAAGGGCCTTAGGGATGCAGCTGAGGACTTAGGCTGAGGGAAGATCCCGGCTGAGCCCACAGGTCACCCCTGCACTTGTTTTTCAGTTTTCTGTGTGCCTCCCTCCACCACGAGGGACACCGGGGTGGGGAAGGGGTTTTAGCTATGAAGTGAAGAACACCTCGATCAGGCCAGCTTGGATAAAAATTGGAAATCTCCCCTAAAAGAGGTGAAACTCCCAGGGTCCCAGCCCAGATGATCAGACCTCTTTGAGTTTCCTTGGGACTCTGCCCCAATGGTGACTTGATAGGGAGAGGCAGCCTCGATCCAATTGTCCAAAAAGGAATATTAATAATGCAAAAATAACAAACAAGAAGGTGTGCACTGGATTGGAGCGAACTGGAACAAGTAACAAGGGGCAGAAAGCACAGGCCGGGGTCAGACAGGGGGATTTATACACCCTGGTGTGGGAAGGAGTTAAGGTGGGGTCTGGGGGAAGAACAATTAGGGATATTAAAATTCCTGCACCAAAAATCATGGTAACACAAAGGAACCTTGTAGTAACGATTTGCATGCTTGAACTGAGGGAGCATGTGAGCAAACCTTTTGCTTACTGTACTTTCAAAGGTGTTTCCCAGGGCATTAGCCCAGGGTTTTTCCCTTCCCTGGGGACACCACTCTCTAAGAAGGTCCCTGTCTCGGTGCTGCAGGTCTCTGTGAGAACAGCCTGGACGGGCTGGTGTTCGAGTCGCTGATCCCCAAGCCCATCCTGCAGCGCTACGTGTCGCTGCTGATGGAGCACAGGAGGATCATCCTGTCGGGCCCCAGCGGCACGGGCAAGACCTACCTGGCCAACCGCCTGTCGGAGTACATGGTGCTGCGGGAGGGCCGCGAGCTGGCCGAGGGCATCATCGCCACCTTCAACGTGGACCACAAATCCAGCAAGGTGAGCGCGCACAAACCATCCTCGCTCCACTGCACACCCGTAGTGAGAGACTAGATTTCGTATCTTTTCCTCGTGTTAGAGCCAGGATTAACGTGCACCTCAAAATTCATGTTTTACACTTAAAGACCCGTCATGGAAGAAAAAGCATTCACGTCACTTACTGCATCAGCAGTAACACTGACCAGGCTCTGGAAGGGAAAGAAGCAGCTATGTGCTGACCTCATTGGAAGCAACAGTGTTTAACCCATTTATATCAGCATTACCAGAATGTTTCACTGGGTTCCTTTGTGACCGCACTCCCATAAATTAGGGATTTCCAATCCCCTAATTCTTGACATTTGGCCTGGACTGTTCACACTGAATCGCCGGAATTGGAGGAGAATCAATGGACACGAGGAGGGAAGTCAGTCCTTTCTATTTCCAACACTGCTAAAACAGGACTTTTGTGAGGTTTTTATCTTCCTTTCCTCGTGTTACAACCGGGATTGATACACGGGAGTCACAGTTTCATGTTCAGACTCAGTGTTTATTAATTCATATCTACAGCACAACCTCGTAAGCCGTGAGCTCTAACTAGCAAGGTAGAAAATGGAGCACCTCTAACTCCTTCCAAGGTTATTTAAGCTCTAATCACCCAATAACGAGCTGACACCTATATTATTTATATTTTTGACCCAAAAATTACCACCCAAGGCCCCAGTGCGGACCTTTTTCACCCAATTAGAAAAAAACACCCAAAACCAAGAAGAAGAAGGACTCAGACAGCGCCCAAGATCCTCCATATTGCCCCATATATATTACTATATAGTAAAACCTTGAAATCTAAGTTTTTCACTCTCTGAGATCACACAGTACTGTTCAAACTCCACACCCACAACCCCCGTGCTGTCACTCAATTTTGGAAGCCTGTTCCACGGCCTCAGGTCAATGCAGTGCTTGCTTGAGGGTCAGTGCCTGCTAGCACAGAAAGCCTGAAATTTTCAGCCTCCAGAGCTCCAACAAGAGACCTTTCTCAATCCGTCATGTTAAACTTCCCTTTGTTTCCAAAGCCTTGTGTTCATCCTGAAGGAAACGATGTTTAAAGGTTTTCAGATTTGCCTGATTGTGGGTCTGGAAGAGCAGGCTTCCAGGTGTGTATTTAAACACCTAAAGGCGTCATGATTTTCAGGCGTTTAGGAGCCTGGGAATTGCCCAGGAAGTTAAACACCTGCATAAAATTCCCAGAGACTTGAGCAATCCCTCTTGCATGTGGGCACTTTTCCCAAAACCCTCAAATGCCTCTCCAGGCTGTCAGGAGCCTCTGCAGCTGCAGGTATCAGCAGCTGTAATCGTGTGCTGGGTTTGGAGGGGCTGTTGTGCAGACACATTCCTGGGCAGGTAAGGCGTGCCTTTGCTTTTTTATCTGCTGCTGGTTTTGCTAAATATACTTCCAGTGATCATCTAGATTAAAGAAAAGGAAAAAAAAAAAGAAAAAAGCTGTGTATTTGATGGCCTCAGGCATATTTTCCTCTGGAGGAAAGGGATGGTTGAAATTGTGGTTGGAAGCCACTGGTGTGATTTCAGACATGCTTTAAAGCTGCTGAGAGCATTTTAACCACTCATCAGCAGCACCAAAAGCTCATCCTTCTTTCCAGCATTACTGAAGGCATCCAGATTTGGCCTCTGATAAGGGATGGTTTGTTCCAGATTAATTTTGTCAGCTGTATTTTGATGGAAACACAGTTGCAAGATGATATAACAAATCTAGCTGGAATGCAGTTTGGTTTGGTATGGGGAGAGTTGATAAAATTCCTGAAAAGAAACAAAAATGTATTTCAGACCTCTTAGGTCTGACGTTGATGAATAAAAACCACAAACTAAATTATAAAATATTACCCCTCTCAATGCCCTTATCTCTCATAGGATTTCTGATACAGTCTTGAAGTCTTTAGCATAACCTACAAAAGAGAAAGAAAACCATATCTTGTGTTTCCTCATAGAAAATGTGTGATTTGTTAGATGTCAAACTCTTTTGCTTTAGATTTTGTTACCAAGCTTATCTATCTTAACTGATTTTTTAAGAAACGTGAAGAAAAATTTTTTTTTTCTTCTTTTCTTTCTATCTGCTCTGCAGGAACTCCGCCAGTACCTGTCCAACCTGGCAGACCAGTGCAACAGTGAAAATAACGCTGTGGATATGCCTCTTGTCATCATTTTGGATAATTTGCACCACGTTAGCTCCCTGGGAGAGATCTTTAATGGACTCCTGAACTGCAAGTACCACAAATGGTAAAGAAATAGCATCAGAACACATTGCAAATGTGAATCCTGTACTCAGAGCACTGCTCCTGCAAAATCCAAGCACAAAACCAAAGTCTGCGTTAATTTAGTAATGTGGAGGAAGATGACCAGGTTGTCCATATTGTGGACAGTGCTTCGGAGGGATCTTTTTCCTTCATAAAATTACCCATTATTCTGAAATAAGTAATTAAAAAGTAGTTGTATTTGCTTCATGATGTAGATCATTAGTAGTAAAAGCCCATCTGTAGTGAAAGGTCCTGTTTTGGAACTTCTGCTTTGCCTTCAGAGTTTGATGTTCTCAGAATCTCAGTAGAGAATTTGGTCCTAAGTAACTACAAAACCTTCTTTGACAAAAGAGTTTTGTATAACCTTTTTAAATGTTCAGGTTTTACCTAAAACTTGTCTTTCAAAGTTCACAAGTTTGATCTGCTTGATTTTTTTCTCCTAATAGTCCGTATATTATTGGCACAATGAACCAAGCCACCTCCTCCACGCCTAATCTTCAACTTCACCATAATTTCAGGTACTGTTTTTTCACGTTTCTCATTTGTGTTTGTGGGCTGGCAAAGGAGTAATGGCTACTGAGTCATCTGAAATTGTTCTTATCAGCTGAAATAGCAAAGTGAGAGAGAAATGCCATTTGCTCCTGCCCTGGCATGTGTAGCTTGGTGATGGTGCTGTCGTTAAAGGAACTGGGTTCATAAAACTTTGATTTTACAGAGGACTGTTAAGATATTTGATCTTCTACCAGATTCTCAGTAAGACAATATTAGACAGGCAAAGCAGAATAATGAGAAGTGAGCTGAAACAATGCTCAATAAAGATCAGTTCCTCTAGTGAAATATTCCAAAGTAACTTTTGCTGAAAAACATGTGTGACTGGAAAACAGCCCATTTGGATCCTGATAATCTGGAAATAAGAAGTGAAATGTAGTCAGGGATAGTTACCCTCAGTAGCATGGGAGAGAAATAATGTCCTTTTCTGCTGTTCTGCCACAGATGGGTGCTATGTGCAAACCACACTGAGCCAGTCAAAGGCTTTCTCGGCCGTTTCCTGAGGAGAAAACTCATTGAAACAGAGATCAGTGGCAGGATGAGGAATGCAGAGCTGGTTAAGATTATTGATTGGATTCCCAAGGTCTGGCAACATCTGAACAAATTCTTGGAGGCTCACAGCTCCTCGGATGTTACTATTGGTAAGTACTCTGCCCAGGCATATGTAAAATGTGTGTATTTTATTTCCTTGTATATCAGGTGTATCTTTGCACAGTTCCTTGTGCTGTATCACCTAAAGAAGGCTTTTAAACCCTGCTTTCAGTTGTTACCAATCCTATTTTTGATGCTTGTTGTGACTGTGATTTGAGTGTAATTTCTGAATTTCATTCTCCAGGTCCACGGCTCTTTCTCTCCTGTCCAATAGATGTCGATGGTTCTAGAGTTTGGTTCACTGACTTGTGGAACTACTCCATCATTCCATATCTTCTGGAGGCAGTAAGAGAAGGGCTACAGGTGAGCAGGCAAAGGGAAAAATCACAGGTCTAGAGTGGCATCTGTTCAGAAGGCAACAAAACTCAGTAGTGGCAACATTTTCTGTAGATGCAACTTCACACATTGAATATCTGCATGTCTCTATGAAAGTGGAACCAGAATTGCCAATAATTTCAGGCAGAATTAGTGTCTTCAAGCACTTTTGAAATAGAGAGTGGAAGAAGTGATTAGCTGCCAAACTGCTGATGTTTTCAGCGGGGAGAGTTAGACATACAAATGCCTTTCAATACTGTGCTCCAGAAACACACCTTAAAATTATCCTGTGCATCAGAAAAACATGCTTGTGGTCATTCACTTTGTTACACAGGATTTTCCTTTGGAAATTAAATCTTTCAGCATAGGAACAAAGCTGTGCATGGAGAGAATGTGTTCATGAGTGACAGGAGCAGTATCAGTGACATTTTGATTACTTCTCAGTATGTGAGATGATTTTTTTAGTATGTTCCTTCATAATTGTTTCAGAGGGTGAAGTGAAATCACCATTAATTGTCTGTGCTTAGTAATTGATTCATAATCTGGCAATTTGGAATAGTTTTTGGTGTCTGCATGAAGCCTGTTGGAATCAGGAGGAGGATTCAGCAGAGAATTGCTATGGTAGGGAAAAAAAAAGAGGTTTTTTAATAACAAGCTCTTTGTTCACAGAATAAGCCTAATTTAAAATATGATTTGGAACTAATCTTTTACTGGTGGCATCTTACAAGTTTGTGAAATACATGAATTCTCCAAGTTTTCGGTAAAATTTGGGCAAACCACAGCTGCCATTTAAAATTTGTCAATACTTGGAGACCTCATTTTCTTTGGGACAATTGTGGTAGACTCTGAGACATAAGGAAAACAACAGGTCCTGGAGAGCAAAACACACTCAGGAACTCTGCTAGAAGTACAACAGGAGAGCCATTTAAAACTTGTTATAAAGGAAGGCAATGGGAGCCAGGAATCTTTCCAACCTAAAACAAGAGACAGGAGAGCAGGTGACTTTGTTTGCTCTTGAAATGGAGAATACTGATACTCACAGGAATGCATGGGCTCCTTGTACTGGGTTTTGGAGCTCTCATATCACTGATCAGTTTGTGTGGAAATTTTTGAAATATTAGTAATGGGAGTGGAGAAAGAGAGAGAGAGCAATTGATAAAACCATCCTTTTGCTTCCTTGTTCTGCACGGTATCTCCATCTTTCCTTAGGGTATTTGAGTGGTTTGTGTTCCAGCTGTAAGGACTTCAGTTTCTCACTTTGTGCTTTGGACTCTTTGTCCCCTTCAGTCCCATTTCCCCAAATTGCACTAATTCATCCCTCTTTGAATAATTTCTCTTTTGTTGGGTTGATGGCTAAGAAGATGCACTTTAGTACTTGAAGAGTCGCCAGAGTGGTGCTGATGAACAAGCTAATGCTGGAAATGTGGGTTTCATCTGGGGCTATTTTCTGTTCCCCACACCCACAAACACAGGAAAGAAGAGCACATCTTCTTTCCTGAAATTGCCTGCCAGAAAGGAAAGGTGGACTCCTAATTTCGCTCTGATCTCTGTGGATCTGCCCTCAGCTATTTTTGTATTTCTGTTTCTCATTTAGAGGATTGTTTTGGGTCAAATACAAACAAGCCAAACGGATCCTTACAATAATTGCTCCCGTGGGAGCTGGCTTGTTTTGTTCTTCAAAACAGGGATGTGAAAATTACAAGGTTGTATAAAACCCGAGTTCCTCCTGCTTGGTGTATCAGTACGGAATGCAGCACCAGCAAAAAGAGAACCCAGAGTCCCTGTGGCCTCCTGCCACTGTCACTCGTACTCCAGTGATTTTCCTTTCATGCTCTGTGGAGCAACCTGTTCCACCCTCGTCCCATGACTTGCTCCCTGGAAAATGTGCCAGCGGGAGGGGTGGACAGACCTGGTTGCCAGGGAAGAGGATCAGGAGTCATTTAGCCTCCCTTGAGCTCGGATCCTCTCAGGCTTGCAGGAGAAAAGATGTGAAAAACACAAAATCCTCGCCGCTTACCAAATGGCATGTATCACTGCAAATTTGGGAACGGGATTAAAATGGGAAATCTGGCTTGCCACATCTTGAAGCCATTATGCTGGGAAGATAACGCAGCAGGATGGAGGGTTTGGGCTGTGCAGGAGGCTGTTTCAGATTGCCTAGCACCATCTGCTGGCACCTCTGCTCCCTCCTGCTTCGCAGCACACCACGGGTGGGTACTCAGGGCAGCTTAATGCTTCGTGCATGCAGAATCTAAACCCACAGAAAACATTCCAAGGAGAAACAGTATTGAGGAAAGTGAGGTAGTCCTAGATCCATCAGAGAACTGGTGAATTTCCTTGCTGTACTGATGTTTTTACCCCTTTGCAGGGGATTAAAGGAAGGGGACAGTGACAAAATGTCAGAGACAAACTCCAGCTGCTGAAGGATGCTGATGGTGATATTTATGAAGTGGAAGTAAACGTTTTAAAGCCACCTGTAGCTGTATTTATGCTTTTGGAAGTCACGAGGCGTTAAAATGAATGTGTTGTCTAGCTAAGGCAAATGGGATATAACAGGGAGAATAGTGTGGGATCCAGTAGCTCAGTCTATTCCGTACAGAAAAACATTTTTGAAACAGAGCTTGCCTACTTAGGAACCTGACCATAGACAAATGCTGCTGGTGCTTTTTCTTAGTTGAATACGAAAAATCCTGACTTGAAAACTTTGTGCCTTGACACCCATCATTATTGCCTGGTGACAGATGTCACGTTTCCTCCCCCACATTCCATGGATGGCAGTTTGTAAGGCAGCTGCCAGTGCAATCCAGATGTCAGCACTGGCGGCTTCTTTTGTGTGCTGACATTGTTTAAGTTGACTTCATCAGGTGATGTTATTTTCAGGCATTTCTTCCTTCAGCTAGTGCCAAGAGAAGGGCACTGCAGCCTCAGAGAAGGTGGTCAGCTCCTTCCAAATCAGTGCCATGACAAAGGGCTTTGTGTGCCATTAGGGCAAGGAAAATCTCACATTCAGCCCTGTGGGAATTGGAGACGGGAAAGAA
>VYZR01109809.1:0-21801 GCA_013400675.1 Oxylabes madagascariensis | reverse complement strand
AAAGGGAGTGAGAAGACAGAGATGAGAGTGTTGAGTTTTGCGTGTTCAGGTAAAAAGACTGATTTTTCCTAGACTTGGTGTGGGAGCTTGAGGGAAGGCTACAGATAGATTTTACCTGAAACTGGGAAAGGAAACAGAGAAAGAAAGAGGGAAGGGGAAGAGGAAAGGGAAAGGGAATGAGAAAGGGAAAGGGAAGGGAAAAAGAAATAAAAGAACAATCATTCAGAGAAGAGGGAAAACCAGAATTGATTCTATGATTTTTTTTTCCCAAAATAATTCAGCGATTCTCATTCAGCTGGTGCTTTTCTTAAAGACCAAAGAGCCTATATGATAAGCATATTTTACAAATTAGGTAGCGATTTATCCCGCTTTTGTTTTAATGATTGAAATGAATGATGTCGTGCCGCTTGCTGCTGCTGCTGCATTCAGCGCCTGCTGTTCTTGGGAGCTGAAGACACCGAGAAATTTGCATACTTAATGCCGGGAACTGGCACAGACTAAATAGCTTCTTTTCTTTCCTCTGTGTTTGTAGATTTACTGTAGTGCTGGGTTTAATCAAAGGCTTTTTAAAGCCGTCCGTGTGCCGTTTCACAATGCTGAACTTGCATGTGACAAAGGCAGCTATTTATTACTTATCAGCTTTATGGCAAGGACCACGGGCTACCCTAATTAAAGGTGTAGGGGCAGCATGCCCCTGCAGGAAAAGGCACTGGCCAGTTAACATTTCTAATCCCTAATCGAGGTATGGCATGGATTATTTTTCATTTTGTTTTGTTGCTGGTTAAGTATTCAGAAATAACGTTAGGGCTAGGCAGGGAGCTAAGCCAACTTTGGATGAGGTGTGAACTTCCAAAGGTGTGAGCTCTCCATGTGGATGCCATGGGCTTCCTTGATTGAGGTGCTTTACATTTCACCTGCACGAGAGTAGAACTGGCTGGGACATTGTCTGCTTCATGAGATGTCACCAAAACAGGATGAATCATTGGATGCCCCATCACTGGAAGTGTCCAAGGCTAGGCTGGACAGGGCTTGGAGCAACCTGGCCTAGTGGAATATGTCCCTGTCCATGGCAGGACTTGGGATGAGATGAGTTTTAATATCCCTTTTAACATAAACGATTCTGTGGTTCTGTGATTCCATGATCAAGGGTAAAATGCTCTGTAGAGACAAATCCACATCAACCAGCTTTCTTCTGGGGTTCCCTGCTCATTTCTCGTGGGCACATGAGAGAGCAGAAAACAGAAAGCTGTCATACCCCATCACTTGATTTGAGGTTGAGTGTACCATCAAGAAGATGTAGAGTGAAAAGCTCTTCAGAAGGAGCTTTAACTTCCCATCTCTTGTGACCAGAAAACCATCCCAGGGACCAGGCTATGGCTCAGAAGTCTCTTCTATCTATTAAAATTATCCAACACTCCCAAAGCTAAGAAATTTTCTCATGGTAACTAGGTCTTGACTTCAAAACTAATATGTTGATACAATCCTATGTCTTCAGAAAACAGCCCTAGATTCTTGGGTTTTGTTCTACCACAGATAAAAATAAATGCTGGACTTTGGTGGATGTTCACAATCCAGAAACACCTCATTGTGGGCAGCTCTGCATCCACATCAGCGCCCAAGAAACGCTCCAAGAACAGCTACACTGACTGCAGTGAAAGCAGGATTGTCCTTTATTTACTATCAGCAAACTTAGGGCTCCATTTCAAGTCAGTAGAAATTTCCACAGGCAAATTATTATTATTTTGAACAGCAAGAAAACACATTTTTTCCTCTCTGAATATTATCCAACTTAAAGAGACAAAACACAGCGTAGGGGAGAGCAAAGAGCATTAATGTCTTGTCAGGGCTGGCCCATAAAGAGGCAAACTTCATAAAAAGAAATAAATAAATGCCCCCCTCCCCCCAACATCTGCTGGGAGCACTCAGAGATAACTGGCAGCTTGAACAATAACTCCGAGGACGGGAATCCTGGAACAATGGGAGTGGGAAGAGAGCAGCCCTGGCTGTGGCATCGTTTCCAGGCCTTCTGCACACACAATTGGTTCACAGGAATAAAGATCAAGTTGGACCAATAGCACTATAATTTGGGAACAAATATATTGATTACAAGAGAGTCCCACTGGAATGAATGGGGCTCCTCGGGAAGCGCCGTTATTATTCCGCGTGCGCGGGGACTGCAGGGTGTGCTCTGCCCGGGCTCTGAATTGATCAGCATGAGATTATCGCCCTGAAAATGCAATATCAGCCGGCTGCAGCACTGCCTGGACACGCAGCCATGGGATGGCCCAGCCTGTGGGGCCACTCACACACAGGGATTCCTCCTCACCCCTTTGCTGAGCCTGCTAATTCCAATGGATCCTTCAGGAAAACTTCCCTCGCCAGACCCTGTAGGTAGTGCACTCCTGAATGTCACTAAGAGGGAGTTTATCTTCCTTCTAAAGTGGCTATTTCATAAAAGAAATAAAAACCAGCTATGAAATATTTAGGAGCAAGGGCAGGGTTAAAATAACAGGCTTTGCCAAAATATCTATACCTATTAATGATGTTTTAGAGGACAATAATGGGGTTCATTTTGAACTCCAAGCTCCTTTTTCACAATCAGGGGTTTAGTTGGGTTTTAGTTGAGTTCAGCATTTTATTTAGCACTGGAAATCACATCATATCCCTCTGTTTTTATTCCCAATTATTTATTTACTTAAGTTTAAATTAAAATATGAGATACACAACCAGGACTTTAAATTCCCTAGTTCATCTTTCTTAAAGCAGAGGACCAACATCAGCAAAATGATAATCTTGAAAGGAGGTCACCCATCCAGATCCCTTTAAAAGTCCTCCAGTTTGCATTATTTCACAACTAGCAGCAACGAGTCCCCAAATCCTGGAGACCTCATGGTCTCTGTCCTCATAACCAAAGAACAGTGACCACCTCTTGTTCTGCCACTATTCTGTGACTGCTTTAGAATAATTTAAAATACTGTATTTCCACCTCCTTCTATCAAAAATGTCACTGCTACCTTTTCACTGGTGTTTTCTCTTCTCAGATCTGCTTTTGGCCTTGTTGCCCATGGAGCATGAGAGTTATTCTACTGTACCTGGCCTAATTTTTATTATTTTTTAATTTAAGGCTGAGCTGAGCTTTTCAAACAGATCATATTTTCCTACCTGCTGAGAATGGCTTTTCCAAAAGTGGGTGTTCAATGTTTTCTGAAAATTGTTTTTCTTTAATGAGTCCTACTTCAGGCTCCCAAGGCAAAGGACACCCAAACTGCGAATCATTTCTTAAAACTTCATCCCTGTAGCAAAGTTAAATTGCCAGGTTGCATTTTCTTTTTTAAATCACTTTCTCTGCATTTTAATTCCTTTCAGTTTGACAGCCTTAAAGCAGACAGATCAGGCTGAACCAAAGATTTCACCAAGTCTAAGCTAAGCCTGTTTAAAATGACTACACCTTTCATTTCAAACTAGGAATTACAGTGCAAAAAGTAATTTTTCCCTCAATGTCTAGGTAACAGCCCTGGGCAGGCCCTTTTGAGAAAAGAGATGCAACAGCACAATGCTGATTGAACCAACCCCAAAAAATTAGCAGGACCACAAATTTGCAAAGAGGTTTTTGCATTCACTCCACTCTGCTTGAAACCAGAGAGACTCTAAAGGATTTTCTGACTAACTAGTCTAGTTAATGCTAGTCTTGGCCTAAAGGCTACAGAGACACTTATTTTTGGTTTGTGGTGCCTGCTGCAGCTCCAGCAGCCTAATTTCTGTGCTGCCTCACATATGTTCACCCACAAAAGCCATGGACTGCTCTTTTCCACAAATCTGTAGCATGAAAGCTGCCATGGCTTTGGAGCTGCTCCACATATTTGTCTGGCACGTATCTGGGATGGGAGGTGTGTTATCAGGCCAGGCTGGAAGTGTCAGGTGCTGCCACCGACACTTGGTGATAAGGCTCCATATGCAGGAAAAGATGGATGATATCGTAGCTGGGATTTTTTTTTTTTTTTCTCCCAGCAAAATGAGAGCTGTAACATTTCACATCTCCTGCCGGAGAGGACACCAGCAGCACATCACTTGCAGGCCCAAGCTGGTGATCTTTATGTGCTGTAGTAACTGGCTCTCCAGCACTTCTTTGATGATGACCATAATTCCAATTCAGAAAATACAACCAGAAACTATTCCTTGAGCACAAAATTTCTGTTATTTATAGACCCATTTCCCAGCATCTGACATTTCTGCAAGAAATCAAGATACTATCTTCACTCTAGTCACCATCCAAACTTCTGAATAAATCTACAGTTCCACGATAATCTAAAAGACAAAGAGACAATTCAAGACCTTGGGTAATCAACAGAGTGCCAAGTGATACTAGAACTGTCAGGAGGATATTTCTGATATCTGATGAAGCCACTGCTCTCTTGATGAAGGTCATCAGACCATTCCCAAGTGCTCACCTTTGAATGGACAAAGCATTCAGACCCCACCACAGGGTCCCCTCTGCCCACAGGAAGCAGCACTCACTGTGCTGGTGTTGGGAGGATAGAAACTTGGCTCTGTCATCGATTTCATTCCATTTTATTACTCTCAGCTCTTCCAGAGTATTACGAACTCTCAGGAGACCTTTTAAGACATTTGCTGATGCTTCACTTATAAATCAAATCTCTCTTTCCTGGATACTTTGCTGTGCTCCATCCTCCTCCTGAGCTGTAGGAATAAAATCCTGTGAAGACCTGAGCCCACCTTCATGCTGTCTCCCCCAGAAAAGTTTTAAGGGAGATATTTTCCCAATGTGAGCTCAGGTTTTACTGGTCAACTGGTTTTATGTTATAACTTAACGAGATTTGTCACCCCTCTCTCCAAATGATAATTGTAACAGGTAAAACCAGCATTTCAATTGTCTTTCTGGGTCTGCAAAAGATTTTCTTTAGCCTTGTGGTGTTGGGTGGAGGTGACACCTCTTCACCTCCCTGACTGCCAAGGCTGTGACAGACGGTGCCTGGGAATGTGGACATGTCTGAGACAGGGGAAGGTTACTGGGAAAGAAGATATTCTCAACCAACATCTTTCTTGAATTGAAATTAAAAGCTGAAAAGATTTATTACAGTAGCATATTCATGCTGCTATATTTAAGGTGATGTCAGTGTTCTCAGCATAATCCTTCTTATGCACCGAGGATTAAAACTCAGCCATAATAAAGTAGCCCGAACCGAGACTTGTCCTCAAATGTTTCCTATTTGAAGCATTAATTTTATTTTATTAAATTAAAAATAAAATCAGTTCAAGAGTTTTGTGGGTTTGGAGATGAGAACAAGGAGGGATTCTGCCTTGCCACTTGCCCTTGCTGATTGCCAGAGAAGTCAAGAGACCCAGGCAGAGACAATGCTGCAAAGAAAGAAAAATGTTGCTGCTTTTCTTACTTTGAGAGCAGGATATCAGCCTATGGACTAAAGAAGTGCCTTTACACATAAACTGGTGATAAAAATTCAAATAAACACAAATTCCTGTCCGCACTGTGGCCCTTCCTGTGGTGCTCGCAGGACTTTTGGGTACCAGCTGAACTTTAAAAAGCCCTGACTTCTCTCTGGAGTCTGTGTTTACTCTCGAGCATGCTATAAATAATTCATAGGTTTATCTGTTGAAATGATACATAAAATGGCAACAAAGCCACTTTGCTTGTGCAGTAGGAACAAATCTCTATAATGGAACTTGCTTTTTTCCAGTGTATTGTCATTTCCAAAAGTATCCAGTTTACTGACTTCTCTTTTGGTGATGGTCAGTATTTTTTTTCCCTAAGTTCAAACAGGAACATGAATCATAGTTCTGATCATGCTAAAGAGGTTTTGCAGGACTGTTTTCCCCTTTGAGCCAGGTGTTGGGCTCCAGGTCAGGATCCAGCTGCCTGTGCTGGATCAGGAGAGCGCATTCAGGACAGGGAATGCTCAACGAGCATGTGGAACCAGGGGGAAACCAGACTAATTGTGGGATGTTCCCTGCATTGGCCACGCTCAAACCACAGCCTTGGGGAGCAGCTGGAAAGAAAGGCTGGTGGCTGTGCTGGCCCTGGGCACAGGGAGCAAGGCTGCCTTAATGCAGCCCTTTGGTTGGAGATAAGGATGAAATGGCTCTTTGAAGCTGAGATAGTGAAAGGAGGGGAAAAATTATAAAGCTGTTGAGAGAGCTTAGTGCTGCCCATAGCATCAGAAATGGCCAGAGTCAAGGGTGTCCCTTTGGGGAGTTTTAATAGCAAACTCTCCCAAGAGCATGCTCCAGCTGGAGGAGGAGGAGGGAGGACCACGAGGATGGGTAGTCAGTCCTGGAGCAACATAATACCACTGGAAAGAAGACTGTCCTTTCTGAAGCTAAGACACTAAAATCTGGGATTCAGGGAGACTGTGGAGCATAAAAATGTGAAATACGCACGGTTTGGGTAGCTTGGAAATGTCAAATTAAATTTACCTGAACAATTTCAATTTGATCCTTTGGGGATATACATGGGTTTATGATCTTTAGGCTAAATATTCACATGCCTTTTTTCCTGAAGTGTGCACAAAGTACACCTGCAAAGAGCTCCTTTAAAGAGCAACTGCTTGATATTTTAATTCCAGCAAACTGCTCAAACACTGCTCTGGAGGCAATGACTAACTTCCTCTCTGGCTTGCCTATGGAATTGACAAGTTTGGAATTAATTTAGGAGAGGGTGATATTCTTGCCACTTCACAGAGGGAAGCATTGAGTCAGAAACAGGAGTTCTCCAAAGTGCAGTAATTGCAGAACCCAAATTATGATGATGCAGGGCTCGGTGCCTCATGCCCTGAGCTGTTTGCTCTGTTTCACGACCTGCATGCAGCTGGGGGAGCTCAGCAGCCCTCCAAGGACAAATTCCAGGGTATCGCCCCAAAATGGGCAGCTTGCATCTATTAGTGACTCCAAAAATGTCAGAACCTCGTGTAGGAACTCTGTGAGGGAGGTAGAAGGGGGTAATGCATTAGCCAGGACTTTGGAGACAACTGTCTTAAAACCAGGATGACCTTTCTAGTTGTTTTTATTGAGATTTTGTGGTTTGGTCTGCAATTTTCTGATGGAAAATTTTGAAAAAAAAATTCTGCAATAGTGATTACAGGTTTCTGAGGGAAAAAAAAAAAAAAAGAAAGAATGAACAGCAATCTGCTCTGTTCAATTTTTGACTATTACAGGGGGATGTGGAAGGATTTTATGCTGGGAATATGCCTTTTGAAGTTCCCATAAAAATCTGTTCAAATTTGGCCGTGCTAAATGCATTTGTGAAATTACTATTTGCACATGCTCAGAAGAGTCTTCTTTAATTTTATATTTAGCAGCTAAAATCTCCAGAGAACCACCTGAGCAGCTTGGAGCTGTGCCATACCCACAGGCTGATCAGACTCCAGCCCAGGACGTCAGCGTGAAATGTGGGATGGGGAGGGCTTTTCCCAGAAGAGGAAGATTTCAGCCCTATGGATGAACATGTGAATGGCACAAAATAGATGTCATTATACTCTCAAAATCCACAGATAGCATCAGTAGAGACTGAACCAGAGTCTTTGCAACTGCCTTTGCAAGTCAAGCAAAATTCAGAGGAGGTGGAGCTGTCAGACTGTTTGCAATAAATTTTGAGTGATGCTGCTCTCTGATTTGGATGAGGTTTGTTGTGTGCATTGTCTGGACAGGCACTGCTCTGATTTTCCTGCTGGAAAGGAGAAATCATCCCAGACACAGTGGTGGCACAGAACCTTTCCTCCCACGTTCCCCACTCCTTGATTTTTGGAAAGGCAGCAGCACCAGCCTGTCAGCTGTCTGTCCAAATTGGATGTATTAGTTTGGAGCAAGAAGAAAACATCCTTGCCGAGGGACAGAGAAGCCATTCTTGCTCAGGGATGGAGCAGGCAGGACCTTTCCTTTGCATGTCACAGCCCGAGATGTCTCAACACATTGTTGGGTCAGCCAAGGGGAGTTTTACCTGACTGCGGTCACAGTGAGATAAATGCAGCAACGCTGTTAAATAGAATTAGCTATTTATTTGCATGGCATTTAATAGTGTTGAATAAAGGTCAGTGTGTTCTCACAGCCTTGCCATTTGTTCTGAGGGAAAGAGAGCAGCTGTGGCTCTTCTCCCCATCTCCAGGATTTCAAACTCCCTCATTTTACAGCCAGGTATTCACAGCTGCTTTTTATGAACCCACTGCATAAAGAGGTTTCTTGCCAAGAAAATAAAAGGGACTTATCTTAAAATTCCCATCCACCATGACAACAGAGACTGGATTGCACCCAGATGCAGAAGGGCCATGAAGGAACAACAGGAAGGTAACCAGAAAAGTTTGGCTGATACATTTTTCCCCAGGTCATTGGGATTTATCCTCGTACTGTCCAACATGTCACAGGCAGCCCTGGCCATGTGATGTACTTGGTATGTCTCTTGGTCCTGTATCTTTTATATTTCAGAGTAAGCTGCTGCAGATCTACTCTTTGATAAAGTTCAATTAGCAGAGAGTGCTTTGAGACTCACCATTGTCCTCTCACACCTCTCTGTGCAGCCCTCACACTCCAGTCCCAGCAGTCCCAGTGTGTGATGGGAACTGGGACTGTGGCCCAGCAAACTTCACAAAAGTCTGTTTGTTGCAGATGCAATTTCTGCCTGCTCTCCTATCCTGGTGCAAGTCTCAGGGCACGAGGGGCTGAGGGTGGAACACCCCTCACCCCACCTTGCAGGACATGGTGGAGCTGCATGGACTCAACCCCCAGCCCAGACAAATTAAAATACAACAGCTCTCCATGTAGGTGATCTCATTCAAGAGGATTTAATTACAGTGAGACGAGGAGCCTCCATCCAAGGGCTTCACCTGCTTTCGTTTTACATCTTTTCCCGATAATTTTCACGGCCTTCCCTTAGGCTCTGTAAGGCTCAGGCAGTACCATAGAAGTAGCAATATTTCCCTAAAAGAGCCATTCCCAAATGTCTCCTTTGGGCCTTTCATAATTTGGTACTGTACCAGCTCTTCTCACCGAGCTACTGTGTGGAATAATGTGCCCAGGCGAACATTGTTACACGAAAACACAAATACTGGAGATGCTGACAGATGGAGGAATCACGCTGTTTTGAGGGAAGGAAGGGCAGGATAGGAGCAGGAATATCAGAATGAGTCTTGCCGTTTACATATAACAAGCTACAGCTATATTTGGATACGCTGAGGCATTCACAACCTTCCCAATTGCCAGGCTTTCAAATACACACATTACCACCAGAAGTGCTCTTGCTTAAGTGCTCCCATCTCCAGGATTTCCTTTGAAGTATCTGACTGAAGTAATGTAAAGTGCATTTCAATTGGCAGTGAATGCAGGTTAAATGGTAACAGCACAACAGATCCAGTGTTTGTTCCCTGGGCTTTTTCTTTTACCAGTCTCTCTTTTTACGAGGGTTGGTTACTTACTGTAACACTGCATTCAGGCACCTTCAGTCTATTAAGCCTCTTTCCTGACCCTCTATACAACTGCTCGAGGATGCTGTGAGCTGTATCAGTACTGCTTTAGTACACAAAAAAAGTGAGTAAATGCACCGCTGAGTGCACAGGCTGAGCAGTACGTGGTGGGTAAACTCCCTTTAGAAATCTGTGCTCTTGCATTTACCCTTGGCTACACCGCCGAGCTGGCTGGAGACTGAGCCAAGCGCCGCGGATCACTTTGGATTTGTGTGTCACCTCCCATACATGTTGATGCAGTATCAACTATTTAACCTTTAAACAGAGTGCTTTTCTAATCCATTGGATTGGCTGAAGGACGTATATTGTGCTCACAAAATAGCCAAGTCTGCACTGAGCAATGAAACATCCCCCTGCCCATGCCAGACGCTCTCCCCGCCTTCCATCGCTGAGCCGGTGCTGCAGCACTGCTCTCTGAAAAGCAACCAAAAATGCAGGGGAGGGAAAGAGATTATCCGAAGTCACTGGCATTGTCCTGAGGTACTTTACCCTCTCTGGACCTGAGCAGGATCTTCCTCATCAGAAAGAGGGAAAAGCCAGTGCAAAAGTGGGGAATGAATGCTGCTGGCGGTGAGGCATCGGGCTGATTTATAATGGAAAAAGGACTGATCTGGGCCATGGATGTGCTAATACACCATCCTGGGGTGCCAGGGAGAGGACAGGGATCAGCTGAAGAGGGACACAGAAGTTACCTCCTCCTTCCACTTCTGTACCACAAAATCAGGTTGAGTGACTTCTGAGGGTGACAAGAGGAGGGATCACATCCTAAAACTGCTGGGTAGTACAGCCAGGCTGAGGCTCTCCTATCAAACTTCTTTTTGTGCCTGTGCCTATGAAGCAGAGAATGGAATTGAACTGCTGCAGTGAACTTGCTTGCGCTTCACACATACACGCTCAAGAGGATTTTCTTTTATTTTTTTTTTTTCCTCTTCTTAAAGCTGTGAGACATTTTTTTTTCAGATTCATCTTTCCGGAGCAGAAAGGGGGAGAAAAAGGAATGTTCCTTTAGGGCTTTGCTGAATTAAACCCCTTTACATCTGAGCATCCTCCAGATCTGGATGTTGGCACCTCCTTACATCTTCCCCATGGCTTCTCTGAAGCTGCACCCATGATAGATGTTTAACATGCTGTAATGCATATTCCTGTGTAATGACTTTGGTGGGGCCATTACCGTGAGTTACACCAGTGACAGATTGATACTTAAGTCAGTATATGTTTGCATAATATCTGTCTGCGTGCCCACGTAGCCCCCCATTACCAGAGCACATAATGACAGCACCGAGAGCCACATGACTGGTGGGTTCAGCCCCAGTCCCTGTCACTTATTGCCATGGCACCCAGCACTGAATCACTGAGGGTGTTTAAATAGGCAGACATTAATTTATAGAGTAAATCATTACGAAATGGAGGAAATAAGTGACTATCATTGGCACTGATTTGATCTAATGGAGGCTCACAGTAAATTGCTAATAGTCTCCCTCTCTCACTGTATTCTTTTTTTTTTTAAATGAGGAAAACAAATTAAAACATAAACCTTTGTTCAACTTGCCACATACATTGCCAAGTGTATGGTTTGCTGATGATGTACAAATCCAGCTCACCTCCTCCCTGCTGCTTCTCTAGCTGGGGACAGGATCTCCTCCTTGAGGTTTCAGTAGAGACTCGGCAACCTGAAAATTGGAGCAAGACACATTTATTGCTCTCTCCTGCTCTGCCCTTTCCCTTTCCTTTCTGAGAGAAGGCAGCTTTTGGTTCACTCGAGTGGAAGTTGGCTGTCCATTTCCTGATGGCAGCAAAGAGCAGACTCCCATCTGGTTGATGCAGATGCCACTGTTTTGACTTTATCCAGGTGGTCACCCAGCAAACCCTGTTGTGCCTAATTATTTAAGAGGGTTGTGAAACACTAGGTGATTTTATATACCATATGTGCTAGAAAACATAAGCATGAAGATGCTGTGACTTAATGATGTGGCAACTTCAGCTCCGAATCTTCCATGTTTTATGGCTTAAATCTGACCTTTCCCTTTCCTGTAATGCACTTTGTAGCATTTAGCATGAAAGAAGAGCAAACAGAATTGGAGATGGGGAGGTTATCAGCAGCAGCTACAGAGCCATCCTCCACCCTCTATCAAGATAAAGCACTTGACTCATTTTAGAATATCCATCCTAGCGGGAAGAAGGCGGGAGGAGAGAGGGGAGAGCCTGGCCATTAAATGGAATTTCAGGATTTGGAGTTCAGAGACTTTCCTCATGGTGTTAGAGCAAATCACAGACCTCCCTCCTCAGAGCAAAACAACAACACACAGGGTCTCCTGTTCTGGTTATTAATTTATTTATTTTTCACCCATGTACTTTGTTGCTTTGACTTCTCGAACAATGGGAAGGTACAAGGAGAGAAGGATAATAAATTGCATTCCCTCCTTTTTGCCATCACAGGAAACCTTGAGGGACTGTTCAGCAAGCTGGAGCTCTTATCTGCCTTTGGGCGATCTCATTATCAAACCTTCATTTTGCTCCCCAGCAGGAGAGATGGCCTGCAATGTATGATAACCTCTACTTATGAAACTCACACTCCAGAAATCTCTGATAATAGGCCAGCTAAAATGGAAAACCAAAGAGCAGGCACCAGGTTTTCGCCACCAATAAAGACTACACACACGCACACACACAGAGGCAGGTACCAACACATATATATGCTTTTAGTTTTTATTTATATTTCTATGCACCAGCCTCATTCTGATGGCACCTCCCAGAATTTAAACCACAAATCTAATAGGGATAATATTTTCCAGCATACCTGAAATGTATTTTCAAATAAGCCTGTACAATATAGGAGCCTGTATCCCATCTACAGAGAGGTCAGTGAAATCAGTGGGAATTATAACCTATCTAACCTGCTCAGGTGTTTTTATAAATCCCATTAAACACTTATTTAAAGACAGTTGAAAATATGAGCTGCAGGAACAGAAGTAGTTCCTGGGGGTAGAGAGAAAAAGAGAAAAGGGATACGGATAATCAAGTTCCTTAAGCACTTGGGCACTTCAATTAATACAATATAATATAACATGATAGAATATTTTTTATTATTTTTCAATTACTTTCTCATCATGATGGCACTGTCCAGTTAATCCTTTATCCTCCAAATCCCCCATTTCTGACCCCTGCATCTCTCCATGGGCCACTAAGGAATAAAAGGGTTTGCAGCACTCCCAGCGCAACCTCTTCTGGGTATGGGCTAGAGGAGGGAAGAGATGGAGATGTGGGGAGTTCAGCTGCAAACCCCAGAATTCCTGCCCATTTTTCCTGGTTTAGGCTGTGTGTCCTACAAGTCTCCATACCCAGCAAAGAGATCCAGGTGACAGGGGGCCATGAGGGCACAGTCACAGCTCACACTCACCCCAGTGTGGGAAGGTGAAGTCTTGGATCGTGTAGCAAAGGTTCTTTTGAGCCCAGGAAGGTCTCCAGAAGGACTCCCCTGGATGCACGGCCCCACTAATCCATACATCCCCACTTGCAGGGCTGCGTTTCCCAGCTCCATGAGCTCCCACCAAGAGCAGCTGCTCTGCCATGGAGCAGCTTTGCTGCTCTCCACAGGCAGGGGATTAGGTCACGGGGATCAGCTACAGCTCAGCATCCCTTGGCCACCCCCATCCCCACCACGCTGCCATGCCAGAACTTCCTTATCATAACCTGAGAAACAGAGCAACCCAGGCTGCAACTTAATTTTTATCTCCTTTTGTTCTCTACCAGTGTGAGATGTTCTGGAACACACAGAATATGGTGTGAAATTAAAACACCTGGAAGCATCAACAGTCCATCCCCTCTCTTTTTGTTTCAAATTTCCTATCAGTAAAAAAAGGTCACCAAAGTCAGTTGGTCTCCCTCACTTGTGCAGGGAATGCAAAAATATATTTGCTCTCGTAAAACCTCCCTAGGCATAACACACTGCTGCAAATACGATAACACTTTTAATTATATTTTAATATATCATATGGATTATATTTTCAATACCTTAAAAAAAATCAGCCTGAAAAACCCCAGCTAGTGAGGAAATAAAGGCAGAGAACAATAATATTAAGATGCGAAGAAATTTTTCTTATGAAGGCTAAATAGGTCTTATTTCCAAATTTTCATAAAATGGAAACAAGTAGGAGAAAATAATCATAAAAAGCTGCACCTGATTACCTGAACAGACATCGTTGGGACGGGTTGTTCTTGCAGAACAAAAGAGTAAAAGTGAGAGAGTTCTCCACACCTTTCTGCACTGGACCTTGGGCACATGCTCATCTGGGGGTGTTTTCTCAAACAAGCAGAGGCAAGAAGGGAAGGGGAGCTCTCTTGATCTCAGGGCTCCCACCATGGGGAGAGTTCATCCACCCATGCATTGGGAAGGGAATTATTGTCCATTTCCCATCCCTGGAATTGCTCCCTCTCATGTTGCTTGGAGCAACCTGGTCTAGTGGAAAGTGTCCCTGCCCATGGCAGGGGGCATGGAATGAGATGAGTTTTAAGGTCCTTCCCAGCCCAAACCATTCTGGGATTCTCTGATTCCTGTGGTGAGGCTGTGGATCATTACCACCACACACACCAGGAGGGTGAACAGGAACCAGCTCACACCTACTCGTACCAAATAATGGTTTTATTTTATTAGATTTGAAGCTTTCATTTCCAATGCCAGTGAATCCAGTACTTCTCAGAAATAACACATACCCTCTCAAAAGTAGTTTAGGGTTTCTTTGATGAAAAGCAGAATCACTCCTAAAGTGGCCAGGGCTGAAGGCAGATCTGTCTGGGCAGACCTTGCAGGAAGCCTCGTGAAAACAGCATTTTGATCAATAAAGTCAAGTCTACTTCAAATGAACACACCGAGGCCTTTCCTTTAGAAATGGGCGAGGAAACAGGTGGAATTCAAAGGTGTCTCCTTTTCACAGAGGTGTTTGAGCTCTTCTCAGCTGTTGTTTTCCAAAAGACAAAAAAATGAACCCTAAAAGCAAGGCAGTAGATCTCTGCTCCCAACATCTTCCAGTCACATTCCACACCAAGACCGCAGTTGGATTCCTGGGAGCTGGGAGGAGATGGAGCTCATGCCCGTTCTCCTCTCCCATGCTAAGGGCAGGTAATTATCTCTGCATTCCTGGAGGAATGTTACAATAAATATGGCTGTCATTTTTCATTACTGCATAGTGAACAAAGGGAACAAAGAGAACAAAAGAAAGTGTGGTTTTGCTAACCTGGGCTCGCATGTGCCTGGATGTGTGCAAGGCAGGAGCAGAGGGGAGAGTTTATTTCTGTTATTTACTGTGGATAATGCAATCTGAGTGACTGTCTAAAAAATTTACCAGTTTTTTTAACTAATTAAAAATTGTTCTCTGGGAAAATCCTTCTCTGTTGCTTGGTGTCCCACCATTAGGTTTCTTGGCTTAAAATGGAACTTATTTGAAAGGCAAGAAATGCAATCACGTCTCCCTAACTTCCACCAAGCAAAGCACAAATATTCACTTTGTCATTGTTTCCCCATTTGACCTCTCAGTAGCGGCCAGATTCCTGAATTTATCTTGATGACCAATGTTTTATGATGCTGGAAAATAAGGCAAAGGAATTTGTGTAAATAAAAGTACTTAGAAACTGTGTGTGTATGTGTTAGTTCCTTCCCTCCAAAGTCACCCTTGATGCTTCTCCTTCAATACAGACAAGATAAAATGGAAAATGTTCAATACCTCTAATCACTGAGAATATCTAATCTGAGATACAGCCAGCTCAGAGTCCAGCTCTAAGCCTGTGTATTTTTTTTTTTTTTGCATGGCTCCCAGGTGCTTTTCCTGCCTAAATGAAGAGACACTTTGATTTGCCAAACTGTTATTAGAGAAAAAAAAAAAAAATTAGAAGGTTCACAGTGTTCACACTGACTGCAAAATTATCTCCTGAGTTGCAGAGAGAACAGTTTGCACTCATCTGTCTGAAGTCTAGCAGCAAATGGAAAATTACAGTGTAAGCAAAATTTCCCCTGGCAACTGTCTGCGTACGAAACATCAAACTCTGGAAAGGACTGAAAACCACAGGTCACAACATAGGATCCCAGAGAAGAGCCTTTCCTCTCCCTTTCTCTGGTGAGAGACCTTGCTGAGATCTAGGAGTGACAAATTCACTTCTGCTACATCCCAAACCCCATGCTTAGCCTTCCATGATGTTTTCTCTAACTTTTGTATATCCTGTTCTTTTGATGGACGTGGTGCTGCTGTCACTTCCCCTCCCCAGGGCTCTGGTCCCTGATAATGATTTTCGCAGCCACGTGGGTTTTCCACCAAGATCCAGCTCACAGAGATGCAGCTTTGTGCTGATATCTGCCCCAGACACACGCCTGGGGATGTCTCTAAAACTAAACACCAGCACTAAAACACCAGCCCCACGAGGTCCTGCAGACTCAAACTTCCCAAAAAGCTCCTGCCTTTAATTCCTCTCCAGAATTTCACAGGTGTCAAGATGCTGCACATTGCTCTGGAATTTCAAGTCAACTGTACTGATATATAAATTTATAAATAACTCAGAGCTACAGTGGCTCCATATGAGCCTGGAGATGACTTGGGAGAAGCTCAGCCAGCCCAGAAAATGCAGTTTTCCAGCGCTGTGGACAATCTGCACCCACTGGCACGGGGAGAGCTGGGCTCTCTCCCAGTATTGCACACAAACTTTGTGCAGACACACGAGTGTCATGGGGCAGATGCTCAGCTGCAAACCCTTCCTGATGGGCAGTTCTGCTCTGGGGGAAGGTGTAGACACATCTCAGTTATGTCCTCAGCAGTTTTAGCTGTGGGATAAAGCATCTGCAAGCCCATCCCTGGCAGAAGCGAATAACTAGAAACTGGTAGGAAAAAAGAATTAAAATAAAGGACATTGATGAAAAATGAGATATTTCTGATTTGTCACTCTCTGCTCTTATCTGATCTCAGCCTGTTCTCTCTAACAGGCACCTTCTTGTCAGTAGCCCCAGTGACATCAATTGAGTGGGAGTGCAAAGCATCAACATTACTTGTGAGAACAATCCAGTTAGGGAAGGTTGCTCTGCTGGTAATATTAGAATCAAAACATTCAAATGCACAGACAGAGAGGCTAACAATTCAATTTATGCTGTGAATGCTGAACAGCACATTAAGCAAATCAGTTCAGATGGCTCTGGGTTGTTCATGTTGAAAGAAGATCAGAAACAAAATTTCCAATCCTGTACCACATCTAAATGCTCAAGAGGAAGCACTAAAACCTTCACTACTGATATATTTATTTTTCTGAATTTCCCTGAGCTGATTGGTCTTTTACTGCTGCCCCGTGGTCCGTAGGGAACTGCTGTGGTCCTTCACGGAGGAAATACCATGTTTTCCATGTGGTTACACCTCATGTAATGGGACATTTCAGGGGTGTTAATGGTAATATTTCCCCAAATATTCTTCTATCTTAGATCATCCACAATGCAGTATGCAATAAACCTTCCAGCAAGAGTTTCCCATTTCCCCTACAAGCCCAGATTTCCAAAGGATTGCGAATTTCCAAACAATGGGTGCGAACACCCATTCCAAGGATTTATGAAGAGCTTTAAGAAAGTTTGTTATCCAACCACAGCAGGTCATATTAATGCCAAGGAGTGCCTGAAGATGTTGCCCCACCTCTGACACATTGCTTTGAGCCCTTCAACAACCTGCTTTCCATGAGGGACCTAATCTTGGAAGAAAGTCTCAAAATATTCCTGGACTCAGTATTAAACTCTGGCTTCTCCAAACACTGCAAGGGGGAATGAATCCGTGTGGGTGCCTTCCAACTCAGGATATTCTGTGATTTTATATGTCTATATAAAATCCTGGGCAGCTGGATACATGGGTGAGAACAGCCCCTACAGCAAGAGACCTGGGAGACTGCAATTTCATAGCTGAAAACATCTCTTTCCAAAAACTCGAGGAGATGGAAGAAAGGGTCCAAAGCAGAGACGTGGAGCCCGCGGGGCTGGAGGCAGCACAGCCACCCCCCGAGCTGGCAGTGCCACCGTGTCCCCCGGTGCTCCCTGCTCCCAGGTAGGGCTAATTAGCTCTTGTTGAGCAGCACATTAGCGCAGCAATGCAGACTTTTCTTTCCCGAGTACCCCGGCTTGCTTGGAGCTACACTGTGCCACTTACAAATGTTTTAAGATTCATTAACCTCCCTCTGCACTCCCCAGCTACAGAGACAATATATCAGGAGAGGAAACCTGCAGCAGTGGTGAGACAGACAGGATGATAATTTCTCACCCATTCTCCTCTCCTCTGCTCTAACACACTCCAGATAATCACACCCGGAGCTAGATCAGACAGGGACAAAATTAACTGGAACTGGAACTCGGGCCTCACACATTTCTTGCTTGTATCTACACAAGGCAGGGCGACCCCTCCCCATCTGTCACCTTGTCCCCGTGTCAGCCCTGCTCCCTGACAGCCCAGCTCCAGCAGCCTGGAAGGATATTGAGGCACTAACGGTTCTGTGCTGTTCTCCAGGGCTGTGTGTGTGAGCCTGCACCAGGGGACATCAGCAATCCCAACCCCATTTACCCAGCTCCTGTTTGTGTTCCCATGCTGGCATGGAAATTCAAGGTGTGTTCCCTCTGTGTCTCCCTCTCTTTCCAAAACTCGAAAGAATCAGTCCCCGCAGTTTAACCATCTCTGCAGCATTGCTATTCAGTAATTTATGTTTTAAATTTATGGAGAATATTACTGGAAAAAATAAACCCGGTAATGAATTCTGTACTTTTTTCTTCCCCACAAAAAAATAATCTTTGAAAACCAAGTTTTCTTTGGTCAAAATGCAATCTTCTCTATTTCATGAAGGTTACTGAGAATTATGGGGGTCTACTATGCTGTTCTGGACCTGAATTAATAGTGACTCGTTTGACACATACTACTTAGTTAACCTAGGTAGGGTATTACTTTCTTATCTAACTACATTAATTGATTCTACATCACTTAATAGCTCAATAGCTTATCAGGTTACTTCACTCACTAGACAAGCTAAATGTCTGGAGGCAATTAGAGTGTCATTCTCTGTAATAACAAGTTTCTTTGAGAAGTTGCTGATGAGGTTCTTTATTACACAGATTATAAAACGTATCTTCATACTGTTATAAATATAGGTACAAATTGAAATGACTTACCAGGAGTCCCACTTCCCTAGCAACCAGGCAGATTTTAGGCTCGTTTTAGGAATGGTCGCTTTCTCCCCTTCCTTCCCCCTCCCCAAAGCCCTCTCCTGTGATGTGTGGCCAATTTTCTGTCGCTCAGAGGTGATCTGTGACCACAGAGGACCTGTCAGCGGGTCCCTCGCAGTTTGCCATGCTCAGTGCTCGGTTCATCCCCAGGATGTCACCTCTGGGACCCCGGGCTCAGCACTGGGGCTTAATTATGGCTGCTGCTCTCCGTGGCTGCCACTGACACGAGGAGGGCAAAGCCAGAGAGGAGCTCCGTCCTTTCTCAGCTCTCTACCCCCACAGCTGTGCCCTACAGCAGCATGGACACAAATTCCCAGCCTCGCCCCAGCTGAAGGTCTGCTCTGTTTTCCACCCCATCCCTCCCACTTCAGCTTTGTTACCTGGCTCATTTCTGACCTTCCTGCCTGAAAAGCCATTGAACAGGGATGGGATGTCCTCTCTCTGCATCCCCAAATACACCCAGGTGCTCAACAGAAATGTGAAAGCATTTTGCTTACCCCTACATGCATTCAAACAGTAAAAAATGCTTCTTTCTATGGATTAAATTAATAGCATTTAAAATTAAGTGAAAGATCATTGAACTCATTTGTTAAACTGTCTACAAAGCTGAGTGGTATGGGAGAAAGAGCCAAAACCCAATACCTTTTGTGCTATCCCCAGACCTGCCTCCACTCCACAAAGCCTAGATCAGTATTTTCTTATCCCAAACCAATGCCAAATTTGGGAAGCAAAGAAAGGGGGGCAGAGAGGCAAGTGAGGTTGTAAGAGATGGGCTTTGGGCTCTGGTGAGCTCAGCTTTGTGCAAAAGGGACATTCAAGACCCTGGTGATCATCCCCCAGGAATGGGGCAGAAGCATGATTTTAAATGGAAAAAAATTGTGTTTTTTCTTCTTACCATTCTAAATCTTGCTATTTCTCAGCCTTCTCCTGTGGCCAGGCAGGTGGCTGAAACTGCCTTTAATTGTGCTTTTTTCTGGTTCTTTAGGAATGTCTTTTTGGTCATTGCTGGAAAAGCTGCAGGAGCTATGGGGAAGACAGAAAAACTGGGAGAAGTGAGGCAGAATGTGAATAAATATTGCTTGTGATCTTGGTTTAAAGGAGGGGAAACCCTGAGTCCCTCCACAGAGGGAAACATCGTGGTCTTGTCTGGGTTCCTGATGGTTGTCCAGTGGAGTGGTGAGTTTTCCATCCCTCATGGAGGCTTTGCCTGTAAGGAAAAGCAGCAGCCCATGACTCTGGGATGGGCAGAAGAGGAAGGCAATGCCAGGTCATGTTCTGAGCATTCCTCTTCTCCGCTGACATCAGCACCTCTACACCACAAATCCACTTCTCCCTTCAAAAAGCAGTTCCTGTAGCCTCAGAGTTTGGTTGGGGAAACTGTGTTTTGCTTTTAAGCCCCTGTTTCTCATCACTTTTTGTAGAAACGCCCTGCTGAGTTGGAGTATAAAGACAGAGCATCATTAAGAGATGTCCTGAGCCAGCAGCTCCTGTGCCCAGCAGCTTCCATTGTTCTGGAAGCACCTGTGCTCTGAGCCTTCAGGAAGGAGCCTGCAAGGCACAAAAGCAGCCTCCAAACAATCCTACGGGAGCTGCAGCTGCCCTGCTCAGCCCAGCACATTTGTTTTCCGTGTCTCCTATCTCTGGCATTTGAGATGTTCAGTAATTTTCAGAGGACAAACAAACAAAACCCTCGTGGTTCCCTTTAAACAGCCGGCAGCACCCACGGCTCGTTGATATTCACCAGCCAGAGATGTCTGCTACCTCCGAACAATTAGTCTAAAATATTTATCAGAAATAAGTGTTGGGGTTTTTTGTCCAAGTTTTTGAAGTTATGAGGCCTCAGATGGGATTAATGGAAATTTTAATTAAGATATGGAAATAAGCTGCTTTCTCCCTGTCTCTCTGAGACTGCAGGGAGTTCACATTATCCTCAACAGCATGTCTCAACCTGCTGGGGAAACCATTTGCGAGATGACTTTGTTTTTAAGTTCACCTTAGACAGGATGTTTAGCTGGGAATTTGATCTGAACCCCAAGTCCAGGTCTGCAAAAAGCTGCTCTGCCCCCCAAATAACCATCCCCCTGCTCTGTTCCACAGTCAGAACCACGAACCCTTTTCCCACTGCAGGGGAAAGCTTTCCTGAAGGAGGGAGAGGGATTGAAATCCTTTTCGATGTTTTCCGACAGGCACCCTGGCCATCAGGCTGATCAGCTGGGCTCCATTCATGAGGAGAAGATAAACAGAAAGGAGAATGGAAGGGGCAGCAGCTGAGCAGAGGAGCCCAGGCTGCCACGGGGCTGCTGGGCAGAACATCCCAGAGGAGCAGAGGCTCTGCTCCAGCACTCTCTGTGCCCGAGCCGCTGCAGACAGGACTGTTGCCTTGTTCAGCCTTCTGATAAAATAGTTTTCTTTATGTACCAGGAGTTTTCCCACACTTTAAGTATCAACAAATGGTTTGTTTTCATATTTTCATGGAGGAGGAGAGAGTTGACAGACTGTTGGTCTGACCAGTGTGTTGGAGGGGTGGCAGCTTCACCCTCCAATCCACTGTCACCTTTGGAATTCTATAAAATGTCAAAGATGTAAATAAAGTTCCTTCTTTTTCTGGCACAACTCGGCGTGTGTGTGCGGTTCTTTCCTGTCTCCTTTCCACACAGGACCCTGACGAGGCTGATGCTGAAGCAGATTTGAAGCACCAATGGTTTTAGGTCTGATTTTAGTCTCTGACTTCATTCACCAGTGACTGCAAATGCCCAAACCAGCAGGGTGAGCACCCTCCTCTCAAACACTGCAGTTACCCTTGGGAAAACATTTATTTGTGAATGTTTGCCCTCCTTACACTGCAGCACTGCTGAGAGTGTGAACTGAGCTCTTATTTTTTGGAGGCAAAGGATTTTAATTTGAGCCTTGGAGCAATTTTGGCCTCTGGTGTTTGACGATTTCCCTGGAAATCAGGAAGCCAAGTAGGCCGAAGAGTCAGATTTTTGCACTGAACAGAAATTGTGTCTTGCGTGGAGAGGCTGTCTCAAAATATTGAGGAAAGCTGTCTGCAGGAACTGTCTGGAAGCTTTTCTGCTTCTCTTCCTCCTTTAGTCT
>VYZR01109805.1:8849-21633 GCA_013400675.1 Oxylabes madagascariensis | reverse complement strand
TGTGATGTTTTCCTCTACTTCCTGTAAAAAGAACTCAACTTTCTCCTGATATTAGAAAAAAAAAAAAAAAAAAAGGTAAACCACATGAAAACAGAGCTCCTAATTCTTTCCCACCAGCTTTCACTTCTCCAGTTCTTCACAAATAGTGCTGTCTTTGTGGTCACTCTAGGCCAGCAGGCAGCCTGGGCACTTAAAAAGTGACAAAGCTGGCAGGAGCTGGGAGAGACACCTTAGTTCCAAAGTATGACAGAACATGGACATACTGGAGAGAATCTACCAAAGAAACACAAAGCAGGGACAAAATCAGATCTGGACGCTTAAGCTGTGTCTGAATCCTGTTAGTTACTTTTCAGCTATACAGATTGTATTGTATTCTACTGTATTCCCAGCTAAACTCCCCCTTGTCAGTATAGCAAATTCTCTGTGAGCTTGAGAGCTCTCTTTAGACTTCTCTATTATTCATTTGAAGCATTTAGGAGAGACTTTCTGCCTCTTGTCTTGCTCTGCTGTCTTATGCCTTCCCCTTTCAAGCACACACTCCCTGTCTTGCTGTCCTCAGGCTCTGCGTAGGATTGGAAGGAATTTTGTGGGTGCAATATGCCACCCTTATAGGCAAAGTGGAGAAATCTGCAGAAATACAGAGTCCCTTCCCCGACCCGTCCATTGTAACAAATTGGCCACTCTGTGTCCAATAAGCATCTTCCTCGTGCAATAATTTCTTTAATTTAGAGCATGTCACCAGAAGGGGGAACAGTCATCCCTGTTGGAGGTAGCGATCATCCCAACTCCTTTGCTGAGCATGCCCAAACAATTACTGGAAATTAACTGCAGTGTACTGTGCTGAAGAAGTGCAGCCTGAGCCTGACCAATATCCCCATTCTGAGCACAAAATGGAAGGGATCAGAATGTAGATTAAAACAAAAACCAGCCAACCATGCAGCTGAGAGATTTCTCGGGGTGGTGGAAGCATCAGTACTCCCTACCACAGAGTCACAGAATCCTTTAGGTTGGAAAAGACCCAGAAGATCATTGAGTTCAACCATTAACCTGACACTGGCAAGCCCAGCACTAAACCGTGTCCCTAAGCTCCACATCTGCATCTTTTTAAAATATTTTCAGGGATGGTGACTCAACCACTTCCCTGTGCAGTCTGTCCCAGTGCTTGATAACCCTTTTGGTGAAGAAATTTTGGCCAATATCCACTCTAAACCTACCCTGGCACAACTTGAACTCTTCTCATCAATGGTCAATACTTCAAAAGAAAAGTAGCCTTTCCTGTTGTAGCTGACCACAGAATCACTAAATGGTTGAGTTGGGAAGGGACCTTTCAAGGTCATCTGGTCCACCTGCCCTGCACGGGCAGAGCCATCTACAGCTGGTTTCCCAAGTCCAGGTGCCTTTTGGATATCTCCAAANCAGCCCAGGACTGTGTCCAGGCCACTCTCCATTGAGGGACACACCACAGCCTCTCTGGTCAACCTCTGTCAGTTTTCAGTCACCCTCACAGTAAAAAAGTGTTTCCTGATGTTCAGAGGCAACACCTTCTATCTTTCAGTTTGTGCCTGTGGCCTCTTGTCCCATCACTGGGCACCACAGAAGAGTTGACTTTTCTTGTACCCTCCCTTCAGGTATTTATATACATTAATTGTATCCTAACCAAGAAGTCTTTTCTCCAAGTCAAACAGTCCCAGACCTCTCAGTCTTTCCTCCCAGGACAGAACGAACAACCAGGGCAACTCTTCATTTTTGAGGAGTCCATAAGCACGAAAACCTGTTGATTTGACCAGAGGACTGATCTACACACCCGTGATACTGTGCCTACAAAGTCTGCAAGGGTGTGCATATGAACAGAGGAAAAACATCTGAGAGCACATCTCTCAGAAGTGATGGAGGCAGGGACAGAGTTGAACATAAAGACCTTCAAAAGAAAAGTACTTAAAGTGAGCTCCTTAGGGATCTCTTTCATGCTGAAGAGACCTGAGAAATAATCAAATAATATGCACAAAAAGTGTGTTCAAGTATCGGCTTCCTTATTTTCGGCTGTCCAACCACAGCTCAAAAAGGATCCTCTATCCTTTTTGTGCCCCTTTGGTAGATTCTCCTCAGTATGTGCCTGCCTCCCTTGTACTGATGCTGTTCAGATGTTGACTTGGAGGGACTTGAGGAATGCCAGCTCTCAGTGCCTGCCTTGTGTCTCACGCACAGTCACATCAGTATCGGGTGTAGACAGAGCTCCCAGTCCAAAGTGGAATTGTCCAAAGCTCACAAGGCTTCCTTTTCAAACTCGTGCTGTCCATCTCTGCTTCCTGTTTGACAGCAGTTGGGCTGCTAGTTTGCTGTAGCCATTGCTTATCCCAACTTTTCACCTTGTACTCTCACTCTTCACCTTTTTTACCTTGTGCTGTCACCATCCCACTGCTTCTGCCCTGAAGGAAGCTCCTCAGAGCAGCACAAATCCTCCCAGTCACTGCATGGGTGTAACCACACCCTCTTGGCATTGGCAAGAATTAGAATACCCCTGAAGTTTGTGATTAATCTCCTTTTCCATTAGCAGCTGTTCTTGAGACATCTTCCATCAGGTTAGAAAATGAAAGCTGCTGCAGTTCTACTGCTCTCCATTCCGTTGTAAATTTGGTTATCTTTAGCAGCTGGAGATTGAGGTGGCAACTTCACATTTCTTGTCTTCTGAATATAGCCTCAGGTTTCCTGTTTCATAGGCGTTGAGCCCTGTTGTTCAACAGCCTGATCGAAACATCTTTTTGTGCACACTCCTTGCTTTGGCATGGAGGCAAGCAGATCAGAAATTTCTGCAGCTGATGAGAGTGAGGAAGTAACGTATGCTTCTGTCAAATTCTCTCAGACTCCTCTGCCAAGGGCCAAAGCTCCACAGGAAAAAAGAGGTGAGGAAAGATGGATCAGGTAGGTCAACAAAAAATTTTACTTTGAGCGAGAGCAAGGTTTAACAGAAACACTCTGAACTGGCCACGGACTCTCAGTGCCAGCTTAGAGCTGTTGCTTTGGTTCTAAAATTACTGTGGATATTTTAATGTGACAAAAGCTGACGGGTTAAAGAATCCATCATTTTTCCCCTCCCTCTCACCGACCTCCTTCAGTGTCTACTCCTGGGCATTCAACCCAGGCATCCTTTTCTTCAAAACTGGTTTAAAGTTTTCTGCTTGTCAGCAGCAAGAGGTTGTGAGCAATAGTTCTTTGAAGGGCGGTCAAGATGAGAATACAGATAAATTAGAGGCGCATGTTAATCAGAGATCAGAGACAGAGAAAGCATATGAGATCATCCAGCCTCTCTCCCGTGGGGCTATGCAGGATTCTTTTGTGATTTTTTTTCCTGTTTTCTGTGTTCTGGTGTTACATACCTCCCAGTGAGCAAATTTTCAGCTTTTGCCGCGAAACAGGTCTTCAGAGCACTTTACTAACAGGAAGATTTTCTTAGTGTTTTCCTTAAATTTTTTCTTTCTTATTTCCTCTCTATTACCCCTGATTAGACCTGCAAATGTCACACTGAAAATTCCTCTGGCAGCTTAGTTGAGAAATACCACCTTCAAAGAGTCAAACTTTGCATTGGTGATTATTCTTTGTATGTATTTCCTTCATGCAAAATGGTGGAGGGGTTGGAACTAGATGAGCTTAGGGTCCTTTTTAACCCAAATCATTCTATGATTCTGTGAAATGTCAGTGTGCTTTAGATGAGTTCTGTTGCATTGGCTGCAACACTAATGGTTGACCTTAAATTTTCAGAGGTGTTACAGCAAAGGGGACTCTCACTGTAGGATACAAGATTTCTATACCCTGATCAGAATAGTTTTGTATACCTGTGGTGTCTACTGCTGCCTGGTCACTTGCTTCACTATGTAAACAAAGGCAGCACAGAAACTCCCCAGTTCCTATCTGGTACTCACACTCCATCTGTTTGGAAGGCGGTCTTACTTCTGCATATTTTTTTCACCAGAAATTAAGTTTTCNAGTTGCCCTGGTTGTTCGTTCTGTTTGGTTTCCAGAGAGCTTTAGATATGCTGCACTACCAGAATGTCAGTACAGAAGTCACTGAAGATAGTGTTAACCTGTGTAGTGTGCTCATAGGAACAGCGACAACCAGGTCTGTGCCACAGCCAAGGACAGAATCCTTGTATCTCAAGTTCTCCTCTTTGGCTCTAGGTAGTCATGCTACTCCCATACTGAGGTAGGCAGGAGCTGAGGGGAGCTATTTGGGACAGTGCCGTGACATTCTTCAGATTGTCCTAGATGAGTTGAATTGTAAAATGCTATCAGCTTTCAGTTTTTGAACTGAATCTGGACTCAAAACTAAAAATACTGGGTCATGTTGCTTGCAAATGAATGGAGAGTATCAGAGTCATTTCTCCAGAGCACCGAGAGACCTACTCGGGTGTTTTGTACACAGAAAGTGATAACACTGGATATTTACATTAAATGTCCAGCAGTCCACTTCCCCCCTTGGACAGACTGTTCCACAATTCATCAGACAACTACATGGAAATATTTCTGGATTCTCCATTTGGATTTTCCTCCTGTTTCAAACTCATCTTAGGTACTTCTCCCAGCCACTCCTATAAGAGCTTCGCATGTATTTCAGGGGCTGAGGATCAAACAGAAGCCCTTGAACCTGTTTTAAAAAGTGTGAACTGCAGGGACTCTTTTTTGCAGCAGGTAAAAATCCTGATTTGTGAAATACTTTATTCCACTTCTCTGGATTGATCTCTGCAGTTCAAGTGCAGCTTAAATTCACCTCAAACACTTCCTGTTTTCCCTCTTCACTTTTTTTTTTTTTCCCTTCCAGAATTATCTAATGCAGTATTTTTTTTCATTTCTATGAACTTTAATGACTCTCCCACTGCGGGGGTTGTGGAGGTGCCCTGGGATTTTGTTTTGATGATGAATCATTCCCTTTTTTCTGCAGCTGGTTTGAAACAATAGAGAGTGAACTGCTTTCTATTTCATTACCAGGAGGCACCAGCTCCCTGCCCAGTGCTGACATTTAAGGATTAACCGTTTTGCAGACTGCCATCCTGGTTGCCTTGTCCTGGCAGTTTTCCCTAAAATCTAACATGATCTGAAGGATGCAGGAGACAGCTTCTTTGGAGAGGCAAGAGAGGAATGAAAACAAAAGTACAAATGTGATCTCAGAACCAGGAATTGTGTTTCATCAGATGTTTATCCCCTTTTGCCAAGTTTTCAGTTGTAATCTGCAGAGAAAAACCTCCACCCTACCCCTTAACCTCGGGCTGATTTCATTCTCTTGAGGCCTAATCTGATGACAAAACCCAAGCTGCCAGGGATACAAACAAGAGGAACGAAGAGCAGAGTCAAGATTAAGTTGCAGACCCTGTCCAAGTCCTTCAGTTCTCCCGCTGTCCCTTTGTGTGAAGCTGAGGAGTAGGTTATAACTGAAGAATCTTTCTGTATTTTGTCTCCGAAGAGAGATGTGGTTTTGTTATGTAATAATGATTTTTAAAAATAAGACATGTTACTATTTTAAAACTATGTTTGGGACAGCTAGAAGATCCTACAAGCTTCAGGAAACGTGAGAAAACCTCTATCTTAGAAAAGATCTTTCTACCAGAAGAATGATGCTAACAACAACGCTCCCTCATGATCTCCCTTGTTACCTTAGAAACTTCTTCTAGGTAAAACCACAGGCCTAAGTGTGTTGCTATAGATGAGAAACTGGCCTTAACATAAGTGAGCCTGCAAAATGCTCAAGATCAAAATAAATTAACTTTTATTAATTTACTGATCTGGTCTACTGTATTTGGACAAAGCTTCCAATGTTTAAAGGATGCGTTCTTGTTTTTAATTTGAGTCCCTTCACCTTCTGTTTTAGCACTGTCTTTCTTTGTCTTTCTCACAATATTCTTCATATGTAATCTGCATTTCCTTTCAACCTCCACCAAGAGATCAAATGTGTTTCTTTGTGTCTCATGACATGACTAAGAGAGAAGCACCTCACATTTCATGAGATCCATGGGGATTTTGTTGCTAGATTTGGGTAGAAGGCTCTGGAACATCACAAGAGCAGGATGTGATATATAAGTTAGCTCCACATTTACTGCCTCTTAGAAAGTGCTGTTGTCTGTGCAGCTATCGTACTGAGATTAATAAAACAAGCAAACCAAACTCCCTTGGTGCTCATCCATGCCAGTAAGTGTCATCCTCTCTTCTGTATGGGAGAGAAGAGATTTTAGTGCTGAGATTTCAAATATTTTATGCAAAGCGAATGCCTCTCAGGTCAAACTCAGCTCCAGGAGATGGCAATGGAAAAGCAACATATAGCCTAGATGTTATCATGTCATGCTGTACATAAGCAGACCTCTACAGACCAGTCCTGACCAGCCCTTTGAAAGTAAGCTGTGTTGGGCTACAGTGGTAGTTGCCCCAAGGACTCACCCTCTGCCACTGGCAGCCAGTGAACAGCAAAGAGTGGTGGTGAAAGTGTAAAAGGGGGAGATGTCCCAAGATCTTCAAGTCTGGTTTTCCCATCCTGCCACCCCACCATGGAAGATGAAAATGTGGAACTGCCTTGGGAGAATCCTGGGAAGATGTAGCATGACCATGTGTCTATGCCTGTGAACAGGATGCTGAGATTAAACCTGTTGTTGCTGGGAGAGCCGGGGGAAAAGCTTTGGATTTCTTTTCTAAAAAGAAATGTAAGCTGGAACGTGGTGGCTGTAGCAATGCTGCTCTCTGGTTTCCAGCCCAAGCTTCAAGGCACGAGTGGATTTGTTGGGAGGCTCCTGCCAGCACGAGGTGTCACATGGTGCCTAGGTGGCTCCAGCTCACTTGTGGTAGGTGCTTGCTCTGCTGGGGTCAGCCACCACAGAGGCTGGACCAGCAGGCTCTCTGGCCAGGCAGGGGCAGAGCTGTGGCTGATGTGGAGAAAGGTTCCCCCTGGGAAGTTCAGACAGGAACTGGTGGCCCCAAACCCAGCTGAAATGGGGTCCTGGGCTGATGGGCAGGGGCATGGGGAGGTCCCAGTTTGGCTGGGCAAGGACAGTCAAGTCTGCCATGTGCAGAGTGTATACAGACATGATGCTCTAAATAGTGCAGTTCCTTGTGGAAATGCCCAGGGCACAAGCAAACTATATAAAACCAGTCAGTTTTCATGTGGCTTCTGTTCACTATGGTTTCTTTTCTCTTTTACAGCTCCCCATCTGCAGTCAGCAGTTCTGAAGGTTTTGGCCATAGCCTTTGGGACACTGAGCATCTCCCTAGCAATTGCTTTGATTTGGAAGATGAGTAAGTGCACCAAGGGCTGCTGAGCATGAGCAACCAACAGCAAAGGACCAGCGACACATCTAACCACAGGAACTCCATTATATGGTGTCAAAACCAGAAGCTGTTCTAGGTTTCTACCAGCCTTATGTACCCACTGCCTATCCAGAATATTTTGAAGAATATATTCCTCATGCAGACTCCAAGGAAACCCATTTCAGACCCTTTGGCAAAGAACAGTTAAACATATTGAAAAGTCTTTGTAGACTTGCCTGGTAGTCGTAAACTATAGAACAAATAGGTCTGTAACATATTTGCACGCATTCAGATGGCGCTAAACCATGTGGAGGAGCTTACTGTTAGTTGCTTAAAATCCATCCACCTAAGGTGAGACATGATCACACCATACTCACAGAGTGTGATCTGTTTTCAGATAGCCAGCTAGGTATTATTGGGTGTCTGAGTGGTTCAGTGGAAACCTGGGGGCGGGGTGAGTGTGTGAATGCTTGCCACCAGCATCAAAGTGCACGTGACTATTGTAAGGTTTTGAAAGGGCACTGTCATTTTCAGAATCTTGTCCTGATTTGAGTTTTCTGCATTTTAACTATCTAAATGAGTTGTTTCTCAGTAGGTCCTTGCTGACAAGTGTTTCTGTTGGCTAATGGTAGAGAAGAGTACGAGGATTTTGACTTCTTTACAGGTGACCGCCCCCCACACTGCCCTCAACAGTGGGTGGCCTACAGAGGGAGCTGCTACTCCTTCTCCACGGAGAAGAAGACCTGGAATTCCAGTCAGGAATCCTGCAGGACACAGGGAGCTCACCTCCTGGTGATCAGTGATACCTGGGAGATGGTAATGGTTTTCTTTGGCTTTGAGGATTTCCCATTTCCTAGCAGTTACCTAAGTGACTGACATACAAGCAGTGCTGTCATTTCAGCAATATTTTGGTTTTAAAGGAGAGGAGGGATTTACAACTGTGATGTTACACATCAGAAAGATTGCAGGAAGCAGAGAAGCAAAGGGGAGAAGGGAGAGATAAGGGTCACTCTCAGGTACTCAGAATCATCCTGTGAAGGATGGTAGGAGACAGCCTTCTCCACTGCTCCTCTCCACCTCCTCTCCTATTCCCAATAAGGCTGATATGAATGATTACAGGAAATTACTGTGGGACTGAGCAGTCATTGTATTCATTGCCTACAAACTGATACATCCCCACTCTGAAGGAACGCTTCCTTTGCAAAAGCAACACTTCTCCTCCCTGTGACTGCTCCAGCTCCTCCTGCTCAGTGACCCATGCCATTCCCTGTGTTCATGCTTAGATATTTCTTTCTCAGTCTCTTTTCAATGCTTACTTCCTCTCTCTGCCGAAGTACCTCAATTGTGCTGGTGAAATAAGGAACCATGTGTTTCGCTGCAGGTGCTCTCTGGGGGCAGGGGCATGTGTGGTCACTAGAGAAGTGGGTAGTGCTGATTGCTGGGGAGCTGAGGCATATCTGCTTAAGTAGAGCAGAAATCTTGATCTGGTTTTGCTCAAGCCAGGGCTTATTAGCTCAGGTCCAATGAACGTGGACAGCTTCCAGTCCCTGGACAGAAGTTGCATTGTGTGATGTTCTCTGGAGGATTACAAAGCCAGGTCTCTGCTTGCTTGGGAGCAGAGACCCTATGTACCAGGCTCTCCCATTTGCTTAGACAAATCCTGACTCCTTGAGAAATAGGCATATTCCCCAGATTGCCCATTTCTCAGCATGAAGAAAGCCTTCCTGTTCCTGCTGCTTTCTTAATACCATCTCTGCTGCTAGAGTGTCACCCATTATCCCTGCTCAGACTCACCCATCTAAACAAGACTTTCCTAGCTATCGTTGCCTTGTACTGCAAAGGCTGTGATTGCTCGACCTCCAAGTGCCAGGGAAGCGCAGCCATCTCCAAACCACCAGCAACACTCCAGTGATTCCTCAAGCTGCTCCTATTCCCACAACTTTACCAAGCCAGCTTTGTTAATGCTTCTCTATGAAGATGTCTTCTCTGAAGCTTTGTTTATGGCAGCAGGAGATAAGGATGGAGCCCAGCCATAATCCTGATAGGTTGCTGTTCTTTGGTTGCAAAGGTGGACAAGACAAACTTACCTCTTCTTGCTTTGTCTTTTTTGTGGGGAGGAGGGTTGGGGATGGGGAATTTACTTCAGGGCTGAATTTCTGTTGCAGGCTTTACCTTTTAACAATAATCAGAGGTTAAAAGTTAGCTGAAAGGAAATGAACACTGAAAATACATAGGAGGCAAATGTGTATGAAATTTAAAGAGCTTTCGTACTGGGTTTGTTGCACCTATCTGTCAGTGCCTGCCCTTCCCTGCCCTGATTTTAACTTTAATTGTTAGCACTTCATATTAGCTTGCTAGTTAGCTGTATAGTAGGGTGTTAATGTTAATATTAATAGTAATATTAATAGCATACCTTCCTACATAAAGCTCTGTGCAAGAAACTCCAGGAGACTGGGGTGCAGTTCATAGAATTACGGAATATGCAGAGTAGGAAGGGAACCATCAGGATCATTGAGTATGACTCCTGGCCCTGTCATTAGAAGGTGTGGGGAAGCAGTATTGTCAGTCACTTAAGGAACAGTGAGGTGAGGGGATGCATCTTGCTCTCTGTTCTCTTTACTTATCTCCATTTTCAGGCTGGCTTTCATTAGTCACTTTGTAATTCATCATCATTTCTAGGATCTGTTCAAGAGTATTCAAGCAGAACTTTTCTGGATTGGACTGAGGAACAGTACAAGCTCTGGATGGATTTGGGTGGATGGCTCTGTATTACGTGATGCCAAGTGAGTTTCATTCTGTTTTAAAAACAATAGTGCTTATTCAGATTGCCTGGTGTTCCAGAACACCCAGAGTTCCTCCTCCAGATGTCAGGAGCTTTCTTCCTGGTCAGGTTTTCTTCTTCCTGTCATCTGTACTGCACTAAGGTCAACAGGGTTCACTCTTCACTGTCCTGCACTTTTTAAGGTGAAAAGCAGGTCGAGGGTTAGTATCTCACTCTCTGCTTCCCTCCAGCTGCTCAGACCAAGGACTTTTTTACCTGCACTGGCACACAGATGCTTGGTCAGAAAGGCATATGGCTTTACTGGGTTTAGGCACCTTGCACTCATTCTGTTGAGTGCTGGCGTCACTGGGTGCAAGGACCCAGCCCTTTCCTGCTCTACTGGTGCCAGCCTAAGTCAGAACATTAGTTTTATCTCAGTCTTTACTTGGACAAAATTCAGTGTTTTCCATGAGAGAAAACATGTTTTTATCCAGACTTTGCCTGGCCCTTTCCTTTTTATGGCAGTTAAGGCAATGAGTTAGTTTCTAAAGCCTCTCCAGCCAGGAAAACTTGCCCAAGATCTCACTGTCAACAGGTCAGTACTCTGAGCACTTGGCTTAGTTCCCTGAATAAATCCAGCTTTTTGTTCCTATAAACTCCTTGAAGGCAGCAGTCATTCCATGAGATTTTCACCACTGCTACTCACATGCTGGTGGATATCGCTGCCACTGCAGGACATTGTGTCTGGGGTTCTGAATTGAGTTCTATGATGGCAAAATTACTTAGCTGTGGCAGATTCTTTGGGGTACATTTTATTTTCTAACAGCTGCCTTTTGGAGGTCAAGTTGTTTCTCTTCCTCTGGGCTACACCCTTCAAAATGAGATGGTTTTAATTTCTTATCTCCAGGAGACAATCTCAGTATTTTCTTTCGTTCTCACTTCTGTTCCATGTCTCTTGCAGGGTCCCGTCTAACAGCCTTGTGCAAAATTGTGCTGTCCTGATGAAAGGTCAGTTTCATGCCTCCAGCTGTGAATTTTGGGCTCCATGGATCTGTGAGAAAACTCTTAGATAAATCCCATATGCTTTTTAATCTCACAATGCCCTCATCAGTGGTATGTGTTGATCATTGTCCTGCAAACTGAACCTTCACACAAGATCAAGGACTTGCCTTTTCCATACCCTCACTAAAGTGTTTTACAAGGACAGGTTTGTTGTCCATAGGGGTGAGTTACTCTCAGCAATAGATCTATTCTCAGTGCACAAGTGTTGGATTATTGCTGTTTGTGACCAGATGAGACCTGGGACATATTCCCTGGCCTACTCTTTCCCTTATTTATCCTATAAGGGCAAATAAAAGCTTTGTCACAACAGGTGTCTTCAGACCTCTGAGGGAGACTTAGTCATTTTCCTTCACTTTTAAGTATCAAATTTCATTTCCATTCCCTGCATCTCCATTGTCTGATATCAGAAAGATCAGGAAAATGAGGCCTGCTGTTCATTCACAGAAACATATAAACATATTTCTCCCAGTGGCAGCTTCTCCTTTTGCATCCCAGTGGTATGAGTGGGAGAGAAGAGGGTGAAATGAAACTACAGCTTCTGTAAATACAGCAGTGAAAATAAATCTTCGGGACTGCACTGGACTAAAAGTGTGTACCTGTGCCATTTCTTTTCTCTGTTGGAAGTAATTAGGCAGGTTTAACCAAGTTAGTCAAGAGACTGGACCTCTGGAGTCAAAGGAATACAGCTAATTCTGTGTAATTATTTAATCCACCAAGAACCTGTTTTTCCCCCTCCTCTGCCTTTTCATACTGCGGACAGAGGAAGCAGGGGACAAACCCTTAATGCAATGATCTTTCATTTCAAATAGAGCAGAGACAGGCTCAGAGTTTGAATGCCATAAAAACACAGTGAATATTTGGGAGCACTGTCTTCACTTCTGGGCTGCTCAGTACAAGAGAGACATGGACATACTCACTGGAGAGTCCAACACAGGGCCACAAATATGATGAAAGGACTGGACCATCTCCCCTATGCGGAGAGGCTTAGACAGCTGAGATGGTTTATTCTAAAATAGAGAAGGCTGAGGAGAGATCTTATTCCCACAATCATAAAGCACAATAACCAGCTTCAGCATTTCAATTCAAACTACATATATTTGCTTCATATTTTTATTATAATTGCAGGAAATCCTTACCAGCAACCAGTGGCATTATCTTCCATCTGCCTAACGGGATGCTACACATGAAGGTGTCAAGGTGGATAAAGACAAATTCACAGATCTTAGCATACTTAGCTAAGTGGATGCCTAGTGAGCCTCATATAGAGTTCACTGATATGAGGGTCTCAGGTGAGAATGTTTTACAGCAAGGTTGGGTCTGCTTTTCAATAACTATGACTGCAACAGGCAGACCTGGGGAAACTGCAGTGTAGTAGGAGGCCAAAACTTGAGAGTTTTCATCTTGGGTTGTCTGGGTTACTTTGGGTGAGTCATTTTATCTGTGCCAGAGTCCATTCAACTATCAAAAGATAGTTGTTCCTGACTCCTAGAAAGTTGCCAGACACTATGAAATAATGCTGAACACTTTGCTTGCTTTGTCAAGATGGTGGTAGCATCTGTAGAAGGGAACCTACCAGTTACCTTACCAGAGAATACCACTGAAGAAACATCTTCTCATATTATCATGATATGTAGGTGAGATGAGCGTGTCTCTGAGCTTGCCTAGTTTACCTTGCCTGAA